>KZ538520.1:0-49449 GCA_000934665.2 Catajapyx aquilonaris | reverse complement strand
GGGGGGGGGGGGTGAAATTTGAAAATACTCTTTCTATGGGAGCCCGATGTGGCAGAGTTTGAGATCCACTGCGTTACTCCGTTTATTTTATTTTTCCATATCAAAAAGTAACGGAAAGTGAAGCGTGAATTAATTATTATTTTGGATTTGAAAATGCATTATCATAAAGATATGCAATGTAAGAATGTTTAATAACGTAATATCATGATCAATAAATCATGGACCATAGTTGGGCAACTTGGCGCCCAACTATGTACCGCAACTTTTTTATTAATATTTTTAAAAGTTGTTTATATTTTCAGGATTTTTTATACTCTCCTCCACTACAATGATAGAAGCAATCATTAGATTTTTGGTACTTATTTCATAAAGTGTTCTATTTTTACTACTACATCCTTTATCTGTACACAACTCCCTTTCAACCAGGCACATGGAAAACAATTAGTAATCCTGGAAGTGCTTTTCTAGTTCATCCACACTGCCACTGTCCAGTTCGACAATTTTCCGACCTGCAAATAGAAATAACAATAACAATAACAACAACAACAACAATTATTATTATTATTATCTCTATCTCTATAAATAAGGAAGTTTGTCAATTTGTTTGTTTGTTTGTCCCTTATAGAAATCCGGGGGAAGGCCCCTACACCGCCTTAAATTAGCATATCGGGAGTTACATTTTTCAAGGAATTTAATGCCGCATGTTTCAGCTTCCGAAAATGTACCTAACACCCATAACACGCATATTCCCAATTAACCAATTGTCAATTACCTATTTAACAATATTCATAGATTTCCATGGTAATGCCCTCATTACATTGTAGGCCTACCACCATAACTTACCCGGGCAACGCCGGGTAACCTGCTAGTTATTATTATATGTCTTCATGGATTTTGCTTACTCCCAAGCATTAACTCCTGATAGATAGTATTTAATAATTGCCAAAATGCGACTGCCTGCCTGCGACTTGATTGAACAGGTGTTCCTACTTTGACCTTCATTCACATTGTCATCCCTTTACCTGCAAGGGCCCTCCTTGATTGACAGTCTGATGAGCCTCTATTCATACACTGCCTCTTTTATTAGTTCCAATAACTACTTGTATTTCAGTGAGCTATTGATTCCCTTCATTTTGACAGAAAATTTAAATTCTGCAATCTGCAGTTTTGATAAGCTACATTTGCATGTAAACCCCTTATCGGGCACGGCGGCCTCCCCGCACCTGGCCTATCGGCTTGGTCTTGAGCAGCTTGGTCTGGCTGACGGCGGTCAGGGGTACAAGTATCTGGGATTAAGGCGAGGCATGTGGGGTCGTGTTTGTATGGCCCGCGCCTCCCCTAGGTTGGCTCCCCTGGAAAGTGGCAGTTGGTGGCCGTGTGGGGAGCCGCCTAGCGGGAGGCAAGGGAAATGAAGAGAGAGCCAAGAAGAGACCAAGGGGACGGACGTGTATTTGCTGAGCTCGTGGAAGAATAAAAGAAAGGAGTTGCCCGAACTGTGAGTGTTTGCTTTGGGGCTTAGGGTTTCTGGGGTCCTGAGTAGGATCAGTGGCCTACTGCAGGCCAAATTGGCGCCCAACGTGGGGCGGCAGGACCGCATTAAGGTCAAGCCGCCCACCCACACCCGCTTTGCTTTGCTTTAATAAGGTAGTCTGGTATCCCCAGTTCGTTACTCGGGCGTACGGACCTGCATAGGTCGCCCGAGTACCGGGGAAGGAAATGCCGACCTTTTAAGGTCCATATTTTCCGTGAGGAAAGAGCCGCACGAGGCCTTGACCGAGTACGGCACAAAGGAACCGAGAACCTGAAAAAGGCCCAAGATGGCCGTTTTTCAGCACCTCGTGGTCTCTCCACGCTCCTTAGCGGGAGAGCCAGGGGCTGTTGCCGGTCTTGTTGGCCGGCACCAGTGGTGATGGTGCACCGCCCCGCCATTCGCCATTACTCCGTTCCAACTCGCTCCTCTCCAGCCCCCTGATTGGAGGAATCGGGTCCCGCACTAGGCTGGAGACGTCTTTAGGAGGGTGTTGGAGTGAGGGGGGCTTTGTGAAGCCCCCCCCTCCTCCTCCCCTCCTCTTCCCTCCCTTTTGGAAAGGGAGAGGACGGGCACTGCACTCCCGCGCCGTCTGTTGGTGGGCGGGAGAACGCGTGGCTTTGCTAAGCCCCCACTGGAGTGTTGGACCTCCCTTGCCATCTAGGGAGTGAAAAGAGAAGCTCTTTGAGAGCAGTCTGCGCGGGAACTCCGAAATGCTTTGCGATAGGGTCAGTCCTCTGCATGGGGATGATACGGGGCTTGGTAGCCCCTGTGCTGTTGCAAGCAGACCGATTGTTTCTCCAGTTGGGAGGAGCTCTCCTGTTTCGCCACGGACATGGAGCTCCTAGCGATCTGATACGTATGTGCATGCGGTGATCTAGGTAGATCATGGGGCGCTGTAACTTTTCAGGCCCGCTAGAGCCGGTCCATCTGTAAGATGGACGGCACCCTGTGACCACTTGGAGTCGTTTCTAAACGGCGAAGTGTAGCATGGGGTGGCACACGTGGTGGCGATGCCCTTCCTTTGGTGCGGGATGCAGGTCTGGAGAAAAAGGCGGACGTGCCTGGTGCAAGCACAGTCCTGTCAGTACCTAGGCCTCATCCCCCCTCCCCTGATTCCCTGGTCCTGGACGCTCTGGCCGGGCGGGGACAGGTCGTAAACCGATGGCCGTGTGCATCTGGTGACCTGGTCCTGGTCGTCCGGTCGGTGAGGCGTGGACATGTTGGCACAGTCGATGGCCGGGAAGGCATTCGGCAGCCTGGTTACCCCCCTCCTCTCCCCTCCCACCTGTGGTTGAGCTGTCGCCAGCCATTTTCATTTTGGGCCTTGTCGCTCTCAGTTTGGTCTTTGGAGACGATCTGGAGTGAGGCTCAAGTGGTGGCTTGGCTGAAGGACCCACTAGAGTGCTGCTAAGCACGTGGGTTTGGACGCAGTTGGTCGTGGGAGTACGTTCCATTTCTGAAGGGAACGGTTCTTGTCAGAGCGCTGACTGGTGGCTCAGTTCGGACTCTAGCTATTACGTGGGTTCCCGGGGATTTGGCCCCCCGGTGACACGCTTTCTGCAGTAGTCTGAAGCTTCTGACACTTTTTGACTCCCCTACGATTAATTAATTTTGAATTGGTACTGCTGAGTACCATGGACTTTGACGCTGTGACGCCACCACCAACGGTTGACTGGGACTTTGACGTTTGACGCCTTCATTCTCCTCGGAGGCGGACACATCTGTGGCTGATGACCCCATGCTGTAAGTGCCACTTAGATCGGCATTGGCTGCCCTGACTCCTGTGACAGGATGTCTGAAGTTCACCATGGTGGAGAGTTGGATGGTGGAGCTCTTCTCCTGGCTGGTTCTTCGGCTGCTGGTTGTGACTCCAGAGGATGTGATGAACTGTGCATGGGGTAGCCCCCAGTGTTTCCTTTTTTAGTCGTGAATTTTTTTTAAATGATTGGTATTTTTGTTTTTGTGGTTTAAAACTGAGCTCTGCTTGGAACTCTTAGAATTTTTTTGAATTCCTTTTTAAAAAATGCCTTGTGAACTTTTGAACTCCGGAATTTTTCAAGCTTTTGAACTTTTGTTTGATTTTTTTTGGAAGTTGTTTTGTGGTGGATACCCATCCCTTTTCCTCCCTAATCCCGTCCCCCCCCTCCCCCCCTGTTAATCCTTTTGGGTCCTGATGTGTTGGTGTTGGCAAGTGCTCGACTTCTGTGACACCCGGGTGTGGTGTTGGACAGTTCGGGACGACGCTGGGGTGACCTCGCCGCATGCCTGGCGGCCATGGTCTGGGCTACAGGCGTGAGTTAGCTGGCGACCGAGACTGCCAGTGAGCTACGTAGAGGCGCCGGACATGGTGTCATGCGGGATGGACCAGGACGTTGGTGCACCGCTGGCGTGGGGGCTGTCTGGATGCTGACCCGGCGTGAAGCAGTGGTTTAGAGAGGAGGTTGCAGCCCAGCGAAAGCCCGAGACCATCCGGATGTGGACGGCTGGAGATGAACCGGCACTTTGGACAAACTGTTTTCCCTTTTACCCCCACCCCCCGCCACATCACATTGATATTTTTTGTAATGTTTGGTGAGTTCCTCCTGGTCACTCAAGCTAGTGTCCGGGGTGATGTGACAGAATTGTACTGCCCGCCTTGCTCTTCCCCGCCGGGAGAGGCACCACTTGCCGGCGGCGGGGAGGGGGGAGGCGGGGGAGAGGGAGGAGAGAGTCGAGTGTAGGCAGCCAAGTAGGGCGGACGCTTGGTGGGTCGTCTCCCCTGAGGTGAGCTGTAACAAGTGCTGTAATCCTACCTTGATCATTAAAGCAAAGCGTAACGAGGCAGTCTGTGTTCTGATTATGTAATCGGCATAGAAGGTAACCTTTGACCTCTGAGGTCGCACTCAGGCTTTTATAATCATGATTCATGAGTAATATTACACATGAAGAAAAGTTTATTTTTGCTTTATATTATGCAGTGGAGTCAATTTGGTATGCAGAAATAGGTTACAAGCAATAAGAAATTAAATTTTGCTGTCAAAAATATGGCTAATAAGAGAGTATTTGAAATAGTGTTATTGACATGATCAGGAAAGGACTGACAGGAAAATTGGATGAGAGTAGCATCTGGAGGCAGAAAAAAGAATGTTCAGCAGACTTTTTCCTCCCTGCACAGGTGCAGTCCCACCCAACCTGGTTGAAGGGACCTAACAGTGTGCGAGGTCTATTTAAACTTGCTAAATATATTATTCATGGCATGGCCTGCAGGCTCACTTAATCCCATAAGCATATTGTCATTTGCAAGTAAACTCTAATAAGGAATTGAATTTTTGACCATTTCACAGCGCCCCCCTCCCTCTCCCAATAAGAAGGCCTCTGAGAAGTAGCCCACTTGGAAAATCACTGCTATAGACACTACAAATTTTTACATAAACCTGACTGCACTTTTAACCTCTAACAATATGTTATAGCTAACCAAAGTGATTCTCGATCTGCCTGAGGAGATTCATGGAAATGCCATCAAGATCCTCCACCAGAGTAATTGCAAGTGCCGCCTGTCCAAACCTTCCTGTGCGGCCAATGCGATGTATGTATGTATTACAGTCGGCTCTTCCTATTCGATCAATGGGCAGATCGTAGTTCACAACCAAGGTGGTGGGGTGGGGGGTTCTGGGGGTTTGGAATACCTTATTGGCCCCCAAGGGATGAAAAATCTATATAAGTGACCTGCTCATATTGACCTCTTGACCCCTATTTTGGAGGGCACAGGTCAAATTATCAAATCACGTAGTTTCCAACCGATTGTCTTCAAATTTGTTGCTTATTTAGCCCACCCCACCGTATGAAAAACCTACATAAAATGACCTGCTCATATTGACCTCTTGACCCATATTTTGATGGGCACATATAGACATGCCGTATCAACTGGCTGTACAGTACAAGACATTTAACTTTTCAAGAATGATCCAGTTGCTTTGTGTGACGTCGAAAGGTCATTTTCACGTGTCCAGGATTCCCGGACATGGCCCAAATAGTGCCTAATTTTTACTGTAGGGGGATTTTACTAAAAGTTGATTGCAATCAGAACCCTCTGCCAGGTATTCCCTGAAAGTCCAGTAGTAAGATGCCCTCCTGTCTTTCAGTGGGGCGAACAGGTTTAGTAATCTCCGTCCCCTCCTTTCTCACTTATCTATTTTGCTTCGAGGCATTTCTATGGGGAGGGAAAAGGGAAAATATTACCAAGGAAATTTAAGCATGGTCAACCAGAAACAAGTGTGGAAAAAAAGTTTGTGGCCAAAAAAAGCGTGGGCAAAGAAATATGTGGGCAAAAAAAAAGTGTGGGCAAAAAAAAGCATGGGCAAAAAAAGCATGGGCAAAAAAAAGCGTGGGCAAAAAAAAGCATGGGCAAAAAAAAGCATGGGCAAAAAAAAGCTTTGGGGGCTCCTAGCGCGTAGCCGCTAGCCAGAAACTATATTAGCTATTATGGCATTAGGTGACTCAGTAGCAGCTGATGTTATCCGCTATTCCATGATCGAGTGGTTGGGCTGTGTTGGCCGTAGTAAATGACATAATTATGCGATTTAAAATGCACCTCTCTGTTGTTTGCGAAAGTAAATATATTAGTTGGCAGGGGAGTGAAAAAGAAAGTGATGAAAACAAAGAGAAATGGGTTAAAACGAGGGAAAAAAAGGCGACTCGACGGGGTTCGAACCCACGACCCTATGATTTATAGTCCCTAACCCTAAGCACTACACTACGACACCGTTCATGCCTGGACTAGCTTCGAACCGGTCTCTGATATTATCACCAAGATCAAGAGTGTTAATGTCCTGGAATATTCATTGTCACTGTTTCGTGTGTCAGGGGGTAGGGGTACGGTGTACTAACCTAACCTAACCTTCCTTCGTTGCGGATACAGCCCTATCTTCAGCGGATACACGCCTATCTTCAGCGGATACACAGGGGGTTGGGGTACGATATACTAACCCAACCTAACCTTCGTTCGTTGCGGATACAGCCCTATCTTCAGCGGATACACGCCTATCTTCAGCGGATACACAGGGGGTTGGGGTACTATGTACTAACCCAACCTAACCCAGCCTAACCTTCCTTCGTTGCGGATACAGCCCTATCTTCAGCGGATACACGCCTATCTTCAGCAGATACACGCTTATATGCAACCTGCAACCCTATCTTGAACCCTATGCAGCGCATAGCGGATAGCGGATCAAAGTACTAACTGGTTAGCATCTAGCAGCTATTGTAATATAACTGTTCCCCTATTCTGGCCGAATATTTTCCGTGCCCACGCTTTTTTTTGCGCATGTTTTTTTTTTGCCCATGCTTTTTTTGCCCATGCTTTTTTTTGCCCACGCTTTTTTTTGCCCACGCTTTTTTTTGCCCATGCTTTTTTTGCCCATGCTTATTTTTGCCCATATATTTCTTTTCCCACGCTTTTTTTTGGCCACAAACTTTTTTTCCGCACTTGTTTCTGTTTGACCATGCTTAAATTTTCATTGGTAATATTTTCCCTTTTCCCTCCCCATACATTTCTTACCGAATTATGCACTTCGAGCCAAAAGCCAGTTTAAAATTTTTTCGTGATCTAGACACCATATGTGGTATTTTGAGGGTTGAAGCCACCTTGAGCCACCTCCAAATGTTTTTGGTCCATTTTTCTACAGCCGCTCAAAGTTTTTAAAAAATGAAGTGAAAATTGCGTGTTATCAGCTCTTTTCAATTTTACATTTACTTTACGTTAAAAAGAAAATTTCAGAAAAATTTAAATATATATATTTTCCAGCAGTGTTGGAATTACGTCACAATTCCAGCAACACCCAATATCGTAGGGGTTGGTCAGTTAGTATTGCATTTATTCCAGATGAGGTAAATGCAACGCTTGAATTTTGTATTTTGCAATCTTCGTATTTTGTCTTAAAAAGAAGTCATTTTGTGGCACTTTTTAGTTAATTTTAGTCACATCCAGTCATATTTGAACGCGAATTTTTAAAATGCATGTAAAGGACATATTTTATGGACCAATATTATCAGTCAAAACAGCCTTCAATATATTAGAAATATTCTCGAATAAGATAGCCAATTTGAAGTTCAAACATTTCATTTTTATTGGAGACTGAAATGGTGTAATATTGGAGGAATTCTAATATGGAGCAATACCAACAAGAACTATAGCCAATAGGTTTTTGTTCCATTTCTAATTAACCCCTTGAGCCCCATCTATACCCGCCATCGCCTAGTTTTCCGCTTACGAGTACTCTGAAAATACGGACAAGATATTTTACAAACAATAACAGCTGTACTGTACTTAGCCGATCAGGGAAAACACTGTGAATGTGTCTGGAACATTTTTCCTCGTGTAGAAGTCCCTAAATTAATTTCCAAAAATATCGCTGTAAAACTCTAAATTCGAGTACTTCCGGCCAACTACTTGGCTGATTTAATTATGAAATATGTTGAAATACACGGAATAACAATATTGAGAATAGTGCCAGACGAATTTGCTGTAATTGTCGTACTTTGCGAGAAATAAAGTATTTCTTATTTGCGGCGTTCCTGTTTACTTCGGAAATCTCTCAAATTCATAGACTATTTATTTCTCGCGAAGTACGACGATTTAAACAACTTCGTCTGGCAAGGTTCTCAAGGTTAATATTCAGTATATTTTAATGTATTACATAATTAAATCAGCCTAACAGTTGGCCGACAGTTCTCGAATTTCTAGTTTTTTTACTGCGATCTTTTTGGAAATTAATTTAGGAACTTCTAGCCGAGGAATATTGTTCCTAACACATTCATAGCATTTTCAAGGAACATATAAGTATAGCTGTTATTATTTTGTAAAATATATTGTCCCTATCTTCAGAGTACGTGCAAGGGAAAATCTATAGGCGGTGGCCAAACGGTTGGCCAGTAGTACAGTAATTGAATTTATTACTTTTGAAAATTAATTTAGGGACGTCTAGACAAGTTAAAATTGTTCCCAACGCATTCATAGTGTAGAGCATGAACGTGTAAGTGTATCTGTTATTATTTGTGAAATATCTTGTCCTTATCTTCAGAGTAAGTGCAAGCGAAAATCTAGGCGATGGAATTTACAGCGATCGTTTTGGAAATTAATTTAGAAACTTCTAGACAAGACAAATAGTTTTCAAGATATACGTTATGTTTTCCCTGAACGTGGCAATATAGCTGTTATTATTTGTAAAATATCTTATAATTATCTTCAGAGTACGTGCTAGACAAAAACTAGGAGATGGTAGTATAGCTATACTCTGCGGCGATCCTTTGGGAAATTAGTTTCTTCACTTATAGACGATGAAACTGGTTCCAAACACATACATAGAGTAGAGCATGAACGTGTAAGTATAGCTGTTATTATTGGTAAAATATCTTATTTTTTATCCTCGGAGTACATGTAAGTTTAACAGAAACGAAAATCTAGGCGATGGCGGTATAGCTGGGGCTCAAGGGGTTAATCCCAATTATTTTCCATTCCACAGTTAAATTTGGAAGTCGAATCAAGCTTTTCATTTCTTTCACTTGCTTCTGCATTTCAGAGGATTTCATGGTATAACTTTACTAATGTCCAAACAGTTGTGACTACTTTGCTGATTTTGCGATATTCCAAGCCCAGGTAAGGTTCTATACAATCCTATTTCGTCATTGATCAAAAACTTCTGAATTAAAAAAAAAGGTTTCAATTACTTTCTGATTCGCCCTCGTATAAAAATTAACGTTGCTAGGAAAAGAAGTCAAGCAGAGTTGTTGTGGTATGTGACCATGCTATTTTCGAAACAGTTGTCGCATTATCAGTAGTTTTAATCCTAATCCTTTCTGCCGCCCGCTGCCCCCCCCCCNCCCCCCCCCCACCCGGGTACAGCACTTACCAGTTATCGCGACCTCGCCCGAGGCCCCTGGTTGTCTTGCCGTGATGCCAACTACACTCAGGATATACCAGGCAGAAGGGAAATGGATTTGAACATTTGATCATAATTATAACTTCGAGACACCAAATTAAGACCTTCCTGATCGACCGATCATTACCGAAGCATGTTTATCGTATTTCCCACACGTCAAAGCCCCAGCATAATGATTCATACAGTAGAATATTCAGGACATTCGGAGTTATATAGGCCCCCATATGATGTATTTTGGAAGCAGAATAGCGATGCTGGAAATGTTCCTGGATAGCTTACGTAATTATGGGAGCATTTAATTTTTGGATGCCAATTCATGTTATACACATCAATATCTCATTCACATCCTGGAATTTTGTGATTAGTGTAATTAATGACAAAGCTACAGCGGTTTTCAGCAAGGTCTTAATTTTGCATAGCAGAATAGCGTTGCTGGAAATGTTCCTGGATATCTTACGTAATTATGGGGGTATTTAATTTTTGGCTGCCAATTCATGTTATACCCATAAATATCTCATTCACATGTTAAAATCATGCGCTTAGTGTAATTAATGACAAAGCTACAGCGGTTTTAAGTAAGGCCCCATTACGCCTTGTGGAAAGAGGCGATGCCGGATATTCCTGGACACGTTTTGGAACCTGGTGAGGGCAGGCCAGGAACCTCCTCACTCCAGAAAAAAATATGTCAACAAGATTTGCCCCGGGGCCAGACCCCCAGAGGCGAGCAAGCAGAGGCCATTTAACATGGGCAGGGATAGGAAAATCCCGCCTCTGCATATCTAACGCCGCCATTTTGATGGCAGGTCAAATTTGGCCGCTAGGAGCGTGCAACTGGAAAGTCATCAATTGTTTTTTTTTCACTGCATGTAGCTCCTATGTGAATTAGCTCCAATATGGCGGAGAGACAATACCCTGTCTAGGTGGGGGAGGCACTCATGTAGGTGACCCTGGTTGTCATTATTGGTTGTTGTCCCAGTTGCTAGACAACTGCTAGAACAACAATATGACTCAAGTAAAGATGGAGGCTGCCTCAGCCTGTCTAATGGGAAAGGACAGGGAGTACTTCCTCTAGGTATATAGTATACGGTATATTATAGCAGAACTCTTTGTCATAAACTAATGAAGTAGTGATGGGGAAAAATAAGACAAATAATTCATTACTCCAATCCTGTCGCATGTGGAACTGTTCGGTTTTGAACTCAGATCTGCACCGCCCTATTGCACATTCAGCCCTTTAAAGAAGAAACCAAATTGCGAATAGTTATTGAAGAAAAAAGTAGAAACGTTATTTTTAGTGGTGTTAAATTTTTTCCGGCGTATTGAAGAGGAATTCAGTTTAGCTGTACATGGTAGGAATGCATGGAAGGTGCGTGACTGTGTTGCGATGGTGTTTACAGAATGTAGTATCTTATCACCTTGTAAAATAAATATAAAATGGAATCTGTAGTGCATTAGTTGTTGTTGATTAACATTTTTAAACTCCAAGGGACATGACAGTGACAGCTAAAAATGAGGGGTGTGGTGGAAAAATCTGATAATCCACAGAGATCTAATTGTCCAGGAGAGAGAATTTAAGTTTGCATTCTCTTCACAAATCATAGAGAATTCGGGTTTTGATCTAAAGTCTGTGTGGTTGTTTCATGCATGATACGTGCACTTTGAGTATACCAAACTGTTTGTCAGGTCTTTTACATAGTTGTTAGGTGCTGAGGTAAAAAATGACAAAAATTAAGGTAATCACATTTTCCCACCACACTCCTCAAATAATGTGAAGCTAGACCTGCAACACAAATTCACTCAACCAAGATATTATGCACTGGTAAAGGTCAAAACTGCAGATACCCAGGCTAAAACTGATCTGCATTAGCAGTTGCAGGGTTGGTTGCAGTAAAATCACCCATTTGGCAGGGCAAAAATTTTCTGTGAGCTACAACTGAGCAGTAGAGAAAAAAAAGGGCATGTCTGTCCTCATGCTTTTATGCCTACCTGGCTTATACTCATCCTCCGAGTCCTCTAAATCTGAAGGTAGATCCTGGCGAGTCTTCTTGCCGGGTGGCGAGCAATCACTGTCTGACTCTCCAGGCTCTTCAGGCTCTTCTCCCGACTCCTCCATTTCAACCACCAGCTTGTGTCGATCCTCTCTAGGGATCGCAAGAGCTTGCACTGCTTCCTTGCAAGCATTATCCCAACTAGGTTGATCCCAACCAATGTCATTTCTGCTAACCTTGCTCTTGGGAGGCATGGCAGGGGGCTGAGAATCTGCATCATTATACTCTCGCATCATGGTGCGCGATACCCAGGCTCTGGTTGGGGGTTCATCGAAAAATTGAACGTGGATCTTGCCATTTTTTTGTGTGATACCCTTTGGGGATGTACACACCAAGCTCGGCCACCAGGGGTAGCCTTCTAGTTTGGCCCATGCCAGGTCACCTGCAGTCCACTCCTTCTTGATGTTTCCACCTGCCTCACTCCTTCGGCTTATCCTTTTCCGCTTCGGGGTTGTACATTGGTCAACTATCATAGGGCTTGCCTTCTTCCTTCGTACTTCATCGCCACCTGAAGTCGCGCCCTTGTCGGTGGTCTTCTCATCAGTCCGGGCTCGCTTGTCCTCACTCACCGGAGTTCGAGTGAAATAGTTCAACAATGTATTGCTTTGCTGAGGCCTCTTGGGAGTTCGGCTCGGTGTCCGCTTGGACATCCCACTCGGGCCAGCTTCCTCGTCGTTATCCCATTTCGGCATGGTCGCAAGCTCGCAACTCTTGTACGGGCAGCACACGAAACAAAGGCCTGCGACTACACAGAGCGCCCAGTTGAAGTCTTCAAGACGCCAACTGGTGCGGCAGCCGGCAGCTCAATCAGCTCAAGACTGGGGGGTGGAAGACAAAGGGTATCAGGATTTTTCCCACACTTTCAATAAGCGCAGCAGCTACATGGTTATTACGCGCCCACTGCTACTTGTAGCAAATAACTACTGGACGTTTACATGCCCTTTCTACTCTCTATTTGCAAGGATTTAGTGCCACATCTTCTGTATAAAGCCTGTCACGGCAATCTACAGCCAAAAATATACGCATTAAATTGTAAAAGTCATTTGATCCCGAAAGGAACATAATATTTGAGTTATTAATATTCTCGCGTACTAACTTTAGCTTACAGCTTGATAAACTCACGCCGGCTCCACTCAACCACCGTCAAAGGATGATGCAATCACGTTGCTACGCCAGGCCTACTGGCTACTTCCCCCTGAATTCGGCTAGATGGCAGGCTAGTGGAGAGCGTGCTCGGGCGTGTTCAGTTATCAGACATGCGAGTCCGTGTCGACTGCCGAACGCACCTCACTGCAGAACAATCATGTCAGCCTGCAGTGAAATGTGAACAAGATATCTGATTCGGCCAAAACACGCGTTTGCGTCCGGCTCCATCCTTAAAATTTACCTGTACAGGTTAGTGGGGCGTATCCACTGTGACCTGAATAATAGCTAACATTGCGAATTCATTTGTGGGCTGGTTTTATGTTACATGTGATCGGGTTGAGCGCCTCTAACTAGGGGCTAAATAAAACCTTACCGAAAAAATGTGTTCACAAGCTGGTGAGAATCTGTTTTCGAGCACATTGGAGAGACATTTTTGAATAGGTGACAAATGGGGTACGAGAATTTGCTTCTCGATCTTGCTGTGACAGAATTTCACGGTTTCTGTGCTGCAGCAAAAGTCTCATTGGCTTGCTAAGGTGTGTTCAGAAGCTCAAGAGAAACGCCTCAACAGCACCTTTATTGGCTTTTCTCATGTGCTTGTGAGAGCACCATAAGTTAGCAATTTAGTTCTCGACATGCTCAAGTTCTAGAGTCTCCCAACCACCAGTTCTTGCAAGCTTGCAAACTCACCTTTTAAGTTAGCCAAGGTGTGACGGTAGATATGGTTAGGCAAGTTAGGACATGCAAATTATCCCAGAGTAAAATCACAGTACATTGTTGTTGCTTATAAGGCATGCAAGTGAGGGCTGGCATTTTGTTACATTGCAGCATTAATGGGAGGCAACCCTGGAAGCATGCCTGAGAATGATAACTAGCAGAACGCCAGGTGCATCAGGTGACCTCGAGCAAATTATTGTTACCAGTGCATGCCATCGTGAATACTACAGAGACGAAGATCCACCAGATAGTTCAAAGGGACTGGAAAAGAAGGGCGGACTCCCCGAGCCACCTACCACTTGCTGCATGTCTGCTTGTGCCAACTCCGGGTGGCTGGAATACATTGATCAGCTACCAAAGTATTACAAAGACAGAAGCAAGGAAATTCATTGAATCTATTAGACCCCAACCTTCATGCCTTCCTTCTGTCTGAGCAGAAGTCGTAGGTGTCAGTTTCGATTTTGAAATAGCAAGATGACATCAGATTTATAGTGGTAGGTTCATTCAATCTCATCACAGACTTAATAGAGCTTATCATTATGCATAGAAGCACCACTGATTGCCAAGTTGTAAGTTCTGGTTTACAATGGCACAGACACCAATAGCAGGTTTAAATGCTTCCAGTGCTAAGGAATTATTATTGCAGGCATAGTTTTACAATGAAATAAAAAGATTTACTTACTTTTTCTTCCAAGATGCACCAACACCAATGTAGTCCAGCCCTAATGAAGGAGAGACAAGTATCAGAACAGATTCATTTTTGTATGGTCAATTACAGATGAGCTTTGTATTTTTTGCTTGTACCAAAATATGTCCTTTTATGTAGGGACCATCCTTCAAACTTTCATTTCCAATGAATTAGTTCCAGATATTTCATAGGTATCAGTATTATCTTGGAGCAGTGATCACTCAAGGCCTACTGTATTTCTCAGGAAGGGCACCAATAAGATTCTGAAGTGGTGATTCCATAACTGGCTGATAAACTGTTCAATTCAACACTTTATGTTTCTCAAGTAAAACCTTGGAATTTTGCCCTCAATTGGCCGAGTTATAACAGAATGTAATGTGTTCCACACACTAAGAAATGAAATATTAACAAGAACAGACAAATGAAATGGTACACTGGAATTTGTCCATAACATTCATTAACCATTTTTCAAAATCACAATTTTGAGAGCCACCAAGTCTCCAATTTTCCCTTGGAAATGTTTCACTTTCCAAATATTCAACCAGGAACAGAAGCAATGCCCCCAAATATCACAAGACAAATTTTATGCAATGAACAGTCTTCTTAATCTGCCTGTACAGTCGGTTAAAGGATTTCCTTTCCACAGGAGGTGGGATTACTAGCCTCCAACAGAGGTGCTAGCTAGCAGAGTGCGAGTCATCAGGGGGTCATCAGTTGCATCAGGGGGAGGCAGCTCACCTCTGTTGGAGGCTAATAATCCCTCCTCATGTGGAAAGGAAATCCTTTAGCAAACTGTACATCTCACAAGGGAACTGCACACATTGAAGATGGATTTGCTTAACGAAACTTGACATAATAATATAGGCAGGTAAGTCATTCACCAAAATACAAACCCAGACAGCAGGAAGGGTAAAGCACTGGCAGATGAAAAGAGCATCTTAGCAAATAAGCGTTTATGCATGTTTTTAATTGTGTAAAAAACAAAATAAGCAAACATGAATAACGTGTCGAAAACGTATATTTTCATATGTGATTCGTGCCAGGTATGTGACAAGTAGCTCTAACATGATGACAAGTTTTTCTTGACATACACGTGGGTTTCCGTAGGCCTGTTTGTGACATGCCTGGTATGAATCTAGTATGAAAAGATAGGTTTTCGACACCTTCAAGTTCATATTTGCTGTCAAAAATGCAAAAAGAGACCTCTTTAAAAAAGTTCCCGGATTATTGTAGAAGGTCCAGTTCCCTACCTGCTATAAGCCCCAGGCAGGTAGATTAGGAATGTGGTCTTCTTATCTTCCTCCCTCCGTAGCAATTTAGAGCTCTGCTGATCAGAGTAATTACCCCTTTCCAATGATGTAATAAAATGTATGCGTTTTTGAACGCAATATCTGAAACTTCGCTCATAAGGTAAGCTGCCTGGGATGACTGAGAGGTCATAACTTTTGACCTTGTAGCCCTCAGCCTAAACAGTTTGCATTTTGGTGAATGGCTTACCTGCCTCTATCATTGTGCCAAGTTTCATTTAGCAAATCCATCTAGGCATTCGTGAAGTTCCCTCGTCAGAAGCGATCCAAGCAACCAGTGCCTAAACTACTACAGTAGGTGGTTTAAAAATAACTAATTAGATTTTGCCTAGGTAGGTGGAATGGCAAGTAGAGTGGTAGTCCAAAAAGAAGTTTTGGCTCTCCATATTTTTGAAGCCGATATACGTACTTACAGGGTTTTTAAAATACAGGGTGTTTCAACTTTTTTGTCCCAACAGTTATCGGAAATATTGCACTAAGCTGCTACTTTGTAAGTAGTGTATGCCACTTCAACCTATGATTCACAGGGAATATTCCCCATTCCTCTGACAAACCGGTTGCAAGTCACTGCTTACAAAGTAGCAGCTTAGTCCAATATTTCCAATAACTGTTGGGACAAAAAAGTTGAAACACCCTGTATGTACTGGTGGAGGGGTATTCACGTATTCCTATGGCATTATGTGATTGTTGTTGGTCTGGATCATGCATGTTGCACAACTGCGTGGAGGTAGTCAGAAACAAGCTAGTGCTGGTTAGAGTGTGCCCATCATCATTACTCCAGGAGACATGGCAAACAAACGTGTGTTGCTAATGTATATGAAGGATGAAATGTGAGCAATTGTCTGCTATGAATGTGCACATGGCATATGTGGTACTGTAATCTGCAAGCAGCTGATGCAACAATGGTAATAATTTTCTTTGATGGGCATGAGTGTGTGAAAGATGAGAGATCTGCATTATTTTCTTTGACGTTATGTCCAGATCATACATCTCCAGCATCCACTTACAGATTACAGTACCACACATTCTAGGTGCACACTAGTAATGATCTAATGGACAACTGCCTGTATTTTATCCTTCGTCTACATTTGCAACACATTTGTTTGCCATTATGTAAATATTTTGGAGTAGGCCTAATAAGAACGGGGAAGCTCAAGCCATCACCTGCTCTTTTCCAACTACTGCTACATATGCACACAACATGCATTATCAAGGCCAACCTTCACATATCTCAATAGGAGATTGGATGTTCCAGTGCATAAGATTTTTTTCTCCATAATACTGGCATCAAAAATATGGATATGCAACACCATTGTGATATACCAACATCACTGGATATAATCATTAGGTTTGTCCATGTCTGCCATGAATGGAGGAAATGATATGAATGTCGTCTTGGTTGAGACAGGTAGAGTGGGAGGAGATAATGGCAGACCTTGTCTTTCCTTTCCCTCAAAGCACGTATGGCCATACCTGACGCTGTAGTGAATGCTGCAGTGCAATTTTATCAGTGACTCAGACCCATTTCAGCATTAGTAGAAACAGAAGCTGCTTATCAATGCCTATCCCAGCATACTGTAACTTTGTGGGTAGCGCTAGAAACTAAATAGCAGAATTATGGTATATATCTTTTAACTATTACAGCACATAAACATCATACTAATCGAGTCATTTTCTATCCCATGGTACCATATTTCATAAACCTATGTCAAGCACACTCACTGCCAAGCCTATTCACGTCACCACTTCGGCACTTCCTATAGGAATTGGCCTGCCAACATTTTTCTGGAGGTGGTGAAACATGTGAAGGTCACTTAGGTCTACAGCACAATTTGGACCACAGTCTGGGTACTCAAAGGTAACCACTCGAACTGTTCAAGACTTTGAGAAACGCCCATATGAGGCTTGAAAGGTATTGTCATGAATCCTTCTCCGGTGTTTTAAGTCAAACTTCTGTGACTAGTGTGAGCATCCTCCATGTAGGCCAGACCATGGTTCAGACCTTGCAACAAGTGACCATTGTTTTGCCTCCTGCAAAAATATATTTGGCAGGCTGGGGCTTCAAGAATTACTAAGAGATGAAAGAATAGGCTTAGCAGTGGGCATGTTCAGCATAGGCTAACCATGTCTAGTATCACAGTTTGAAAATGCTTTGATTGACATGTCTGTCTATACACCTGCAACTAGCCATACTTCATGGACTGTGCTGCCTCATTTCCTAAAAATCAAACCAAACTTGCAACCAGTCATCCAAACCATTTTGGTGTAGTACTCCAATATTAAGGAGCTACCATTAATCCCACACTTATCAACATTGTTTCATTCTAGTACTTGAAGAGTAGCATGAAAGGTCGTCTGAGGAAGATGGCCTATTGCGCAAGTCGATTGCATCGACACCCAGTGCTACCCACACACTTGGTCAGCTTTGAACATCGGCATAAATACTGCACAGAGCAAGATCCACCTGAGCCTGAGAAGGTAAAGGAAAAGAAAGAGGGCCCACCAGAACCTCCTACCACATGCTGTTCATCAGGTTGTGCCAACTGCGTTTGGATCGACTACGCGAAGGAGCTGCAAGAGTACTACAAAGATGGGGGAGCTGCTGCTAAGAAAGCCATTGAAGCTATTGAAGATCCAAATCTTCGTGTCTTCTTGTTAATGGAGTTGAAATTTTAACCCAATTTCATGCAAGTGGAATGGAAACCAAGTATTCTTTCACATCGGAAACATCACTTATAAATGCTAGTCATGTATACAATATTGTGTATAATAAATATTCTATCTTTGGAAAACATATAGCAGATTCTCAGATTGTGTTCTGCATCATGTGCACGGTCTTAGAAGAATAGGTCGGGGCACTCGCCGCCATCGAGCGTACCATTAACCCTTCTCGCATTAGCGCTAGTATATCTGCAATGGAATCACACTGTGGAACTCGCTGCATCATAGCGACTAGCGACCCTGACGGTACAACTCTGCATCTTGGTGTATCTCTATTGGTAGCTAGGTGTTAATGCAAAGTTGTACTGTCAGGGTCGCTAGTCGCTATGATGCAGCGAGTTCCACAGTGTGATTCCATTGCAGATATACTAGCGCCAATGTGGGAAGAGATAACGGCACAGATTTTTATATTGGCCTGGGATAGAAGTAACCGGGGGCTGATCATGGGAGACAAAATGTATACGGATGCTTGATTGTAGCAGTCTGACTTGCGCATACTTTTTCTAATTGCCAGCTAAGAGAAGCTGGTAATGATAACACTAGTACCTACTACAAGGTTCATTCAGATTAAAGTTCAAACCAGTCAACCATATGTGACACTGCTGGACATAGTAACAGTTCCTGGTAAAAGTTTTCCAGCATGGGCAACTTGGGTGTGGGATGGCTGCATGCACCTGGCACTTGTGCTGGGAGGATGAGTGCGAATTCAAGCGCTGCAGGAGTTGGAGCCATCTTACCATGGGCCAGTTATGAATGATCAGCCCATGATGAGTGCTACAGTCTTCTTGCAATTGTAGTCACTGTTTGCAAAGAGTGAGTGACACGGACAACCCGTGACAGGTCTGTCTGCTTACAGTAATAGTACACTGCATCGGTATGAGCAGGGTGAAGGGAGATTACTTTAACCTAGATATGCCAGAAAAATATTTTGTTGAATTTTTGAACTTTTTTTGTTTCTATTAGTTCATATTAGTTCCCAAAACACAAAAATTGAGATAAAACATTTTTCTGAATGCTTGTTTTCGAGAAAATTACCGTCCCCTATAATTATTGGATGCTAGGAAAATGTAACCTAGTGTGGCTATAACAGTTGTTGATTACATTACCATGGCAACAATGACATTCAGCAATACCCATAGTTTCATAATATCACCAATGATTGATTGTTGTCGATTACATTACCATTGAAACAGGCCGTGCAACGAAGGGGTTGTGATTGAGTAACAATCAACAACAATCAAGGATTGTTGCCACGGTTGCCATGCTAACCAATTGCCCTGTAATCTCGTTTTAATTATACGGATTCATTAAAATACAGTTCAACAAAGCGTACAAAATCCACACACATACTTCACTTGTCCAAATGTGGGTGCATTTGCCTCTTGTGTTCCCCTGACGGGACACCAGGTTTCAACACTACTCTCAGACAAGGAAAGTAAAAAAATTTGCCTATATTTCCACATCGACATCATCATTCATAAGTTTTCGAAGTATTACAAACAATAAATAACTTATAACACTAATCAATATTCGATACCGTAATTAATTACTAATCATTATTGGAACATGAAGATGCAGCCATTATTTCCTGCGCTAAAATTTGAACACCTGTATCTCAAAAATCTGAAGCAATATTGAGCGGGTTTGAACTTGTATCGATAGCTGAGACTTTACGGAAGCACCCATGACTACTGCCAGCTCTTTAACAGCGGAAGAACCTGCTCAAAAAAATTAAAACGTAACAACTGTGCAGGTGTCCCCTATAGGGGATGCTCGGCATATCTGGGTTAAGAAAGTGCTGCATTTTCCTTGATGACTCGGGATGGAATTACATAATTATACAGGGTGTTTCAGAGTCACGGGTCAAGCGCGCGCGAGGGGGTGGGGAAAAATCGTAGGTGGCGACAACCCCAGTCGGTCTTATAAAACAATTAGAAATACAGCAGTAATCAATTTATTTATTACGGCCGTCCAGCATGACATCACATCCTTTCTGTATTCGAATTGACCGGTGCGGACTGGCAGATTCAGCGGTTTGAACCTGGTTGAGCGGGTTTTTAGCCTTGCGGGTTGCACTGAAGAAGGAGCTCTCATGCTACACCGGCAGGGTACTGAACACCTACACTACTACTACTACTTTGTACAGTACCCTGCAAACCCGCAAGGCTAAAAACCCGCTCAACCAGGTTCAAACCGCTGAATCTGCCAGTCTGCGCCGGTCAATTCGAATACAGAAAGGATGTGATGTCACGCCGTACGGCCGTAATAAATAAAATTATTACAGCCGTATTTCTAATTGTTTTATAAAACCGACCGGGGTTGTCACCACCTACGATTTTTCCCCACCCCCTTGTGCGCACTTGACCCGTGACTCTGAAACACCCTGTAATGGCGGAGAAGGAGTCCAGTATGCTCTTGTCTGCCAATTTAATAAGATCCACATTCAATGTCATCCACTCCCAACCAAGGTCAAAGACATGCGCAGGGTCACTCACTACGTAAATGTCGCCTTACCATTTTCACCACCAGCACCTTCCCCACATTACTCATTGGCAGACTCGAGCATGCCAGATTCCTTCCTGACCCCATTCAGTAACTCCATCCTGAATCATCATAGGAAGTGACGAGTATGATGAAAATGAAGCAATTTCTCAAAATAATCTCCCCTCGCCCCACTTATCCCAATTCAGTGCACTAATAGTGGAAGTAGGCAGACCCGTCATGGTTTGTCTGCATCTGTAAACAATGGCAACAATCACAAGAATACTGTAGCATGCATCATGGGATGACCATGTCATAACTGGTAAGTGGCACAATAAGGCTGCAGTGTTTGAATATAAGCTTGTCCTTCTGGTGGTGATGCCAGGTGTATGCATCCATTCCCACCTGACCTGCCCACACTAGAAAAATTTACAAGGATCTGCTGTTATGTCCAGCAGTGTACAGAGTTTTGAGTAACAAATATGTTACAAGTCCCAGCAAGCCATTCATTGTATGAGGGCAGTATCAAAATGATTTACTTTTTTTTTTTGCCACAAATACAGGGCCCATGCAGGTCGGCAGATAGGCACATGTTATCGACTGAATCGTCCTGAAGCTGAATGCACTGGCGCCATGGGTGTGTCAACCTCTCCAGGTCCTCCAGGAATCACTTTTTGGTGATGCAGCACACCCACTCCCAGACAACTGCTCCCAGTACACAATGTCCCCGAAGTGACATTGGTGAAGGGTGTTTCCCATGAATCTTGGTTTGGGTGCTTCCACACCCTTGTACTCCCCCAGATTGGCCCCCAGTGACTGTCATCTGTTCAGATCCATGAAAAAACCCCTTCACTGATCCCATTTCGAGAACATTGTTGACTGTGAGCAGTTGTCTGGTGTGGCGGTGCCGCACCACCAAAATGTGGTTCCTGGTGGGCCTGGAGAGGTTGCAACACCAGTGACCAGTGTCAGTGCATTCGGCTCCAGGATTCTATCATAATGTGTGTCTATCTGCCACCTGCAAGGGCCCTGTATTTGTGGCAAAAATAAATAAAAGTGTAAATCATTTTGATACTGCCCTCGTAGCGGACCACTTGGTTGATATCCAAGTTTACATTATACAGACATGTTCCACAGGAAAATTGTGGTACATTCTGCATCAAGGATGTCTTTTTGGTCACCCTATAGCTCATACTTACTTAATATGCTTCTATGACTCTCCTATTCAACACAAAGGTTTATCAATATTTTGATTTTCACTAAATTTCTAATTATATGATACCACTAATTTGGACAATTCCCGAATTGTTGGTGTATGTCTCCTTTCTACAGTGGTGAGTGGGGACCAAGCATCATAATCGTCTCATGACCTTAGCCTTCACCAAAGTAAAAAATTTCAGATAAGGTTGAAAGTGGTTCTGCATGGATGCTGAGTTTTGAAAATTGTACATAAACAAACGCCAGGTCTCACTCGAGTGAAACTGCCCTACAAAAGTAACCGACATGGGTGCCAAGACAATCAAATTAATCGTAACAGCACAAATGCTGTGGTGTAATAATGACTACCACCTTCACACTCTAGTATCATATACTGTTCGGTAATAAATTATGTAGTAGGCTATTGGTTTCTGTAACTGCCTCTTTTATTTGCCCTACCACCGGCCCACATTACTACAAAATTTTACGCCTTTACCGGATACTCTTGGTTTGCACCGACTTTCACAGACACATCATGCCTTGACCATCTTTAGGTGGTCAGCAATTATGTATGGCATGCCATAATATTGACCTTGTTTCCTGATGTTCTCATACATACCTTTCAAAATCCTTCTACCAGCCCTGAACCACACTACCAAATCTCAGGGATGGCTGTGGATTGCACCTGCCACCTGGAACTACCCTTCTGATACTGGCTCTGTCGGTTGGGATCTGGTTGGGATCACCAACATGCCTGCCTGTTGCACCAGCCTATCAAAGAGGGAGTTACATGCAGAACTATGGCTCCTATTTCAAATTGACAATCTTTGAATATATTAAATCAATAATAAATATTAATCATTTCACAATCAAAATAAATGAATGCATATTTCAGAGCAGGTCTGCTAAATTTGTAGCTCCAGTGAAAGTTTCCTCCTGCCTACTGTGATAACAGCCTATCAAAGAGCAGCATCATGCTGGCATCTATATTCAAATTTCAAACCGGCATTAATAAATTTGGCTTCATTAGATCAATGGTATTTCAATAATGCAACATCATTCTGCAAGCTCACACCATGGCATGGGGCCTATATTTACACAGCAGCTAGAGAATGCTGCCATTGCATCTTCGAAATACATTATACCGTTGGTTGATTGGGAGAAGCCAAAGCAACTAAGGTCTGATGCTGGTTATCAAAATACATGAAGTCTTGTGGAATTCATTTTGCTGCCTCAGAGATGCAAAATCAAGGCCGCAACATGTATGCCTGTAGCCCACATGACTCTCACTCCCTGCTCACCATGTGCACTACGGTACTGTAACTGACGCTGGTACAGCACTTGTCAATACAAACTACCGGTATGTCTTGTAAACAAAATCTTGTCTTGCAAAACCTCATACTCAATGTGGTCCTCCTTGTGTATGAAGGGTGTCATGTCGATGTCCACCTTCCCATGTCCAAGAAGCTCGATAGTGTCTGGCATTTAATATTAGAGTTGTGTTAATAGAACATTCACATTGAGAGTTGACAACAATATTATTGATTGACCTGACTGAACTCTCCTTTTCACGACTAAAATGGCATTTTGGTTTCCTGCGATTAAATGAAAACGGTTCAACCGATTACAATGAAACTTGCACAAAACACTTATCATATGTCCATTCCTTGAGTTGGTTTTCAGACACTGTATTCTAGGTACTGTATACGGAAGTACTAGCGTATGCCACCACTTCTCCTGTGGCGCTGGGGCGTGCCTGTCTCTGATTGGCCAGATACATACCGCCAAATACCCCTCTCGCTCTGGCGCCAGACGCTTTTACCCAGACTGCAAAGGACTCTGAAAGGACTACACCGCCTCTGGCCTCTGGACTACACTTTTGCCGGACAAGGACCTGGCTCGTGGGCCCCCGGTGAGAGCGGTGCGGCGTGGCCGTACACATCGCACCCCGGCAATAACAGGGGCACAAGTCCAAAAAGTCAATTTCACAGGAGAGCACTTTGAAAGTTGTATAGTGTTGGTATAGTGTTATCATAAATCAGGTATTGATGCAGCATTCGAATAATCAGAATTACTAATTATTAATTTTTTTAAATCAGAATATGCATTCTGAATGTGCACTCGGTCATGGACCCTGCTCTAGTAATAAGTCAAAATCGTCATTGTTGGACTTGCTGTGCCCCTGTTATTGCCGGGATGCGACATGTGTCATTTGTTCGTTTCGCTCACTTGCTGAGGGGAGGTTGTTGCGGACGGGAGGTTTCCCCGCCTCGCCTGGACACATGACACGCACCCACCCACATAACCTTACAAGAGCAAAAGGAAAAGTTTGCTTGCTTGCCCATGGCAACCAAAGCCCTGGACGAACAAACAGCCAGACAAATTGTTGTTGGTTACATTATCCATAGATAGAAACTATATACCTTATTGTCTGTCTGTTTGACCAGCATGGCAACCGAGTCTGGACAAACAAGCAGACAAACTTGTTGTGACTACATTACCCATGGCATGGAACAGCCTTGTTTGTTTGTCCATGGCAACCAAGCCTGGACAAACAAACTGTTGTTGATGATATTTGCCTATCGAAGCATATCCTAATTTGTGGTTATTAATTGCAGGTTGAGGATGAAAGTGAGTGAGATGGTGAATGCTGCGATTCTGCTGCGTGTCGGTTGTCTGGGGGCAGCTTTTTTGGGATACCACGTTGTGAAGAAGTGGTTGGGGCGGAAGAAGAGGGAGGGGAGGAGGGCCAGGAGGGAGGCAGAGAGGGCTAGGAGGGAGGCAGAGAGAGCCAGGAGGGAGGTGGAGAGGGAGTACGGCGTGGGGGTGACGCCCATGGAGTACGCCATGTTCTTCCCATGCGCCAGGAAGCCTGCTTGGCGCTTCAGTAAGCTAGGTGTCAATGAGGTGGACATCGACATGACACCCTTCATACACAAGGAGGACCACATTGGGTACAATGCACGATGATGTACGACTTCGTCGACTTGCATAGATCTAATCGATTAATTTGCAGGACCATTATCGGCTACCTGGATCGGACAGAGAAGACACTAGATATTTGCATGGCCATGATTACCCATAAGCACCTGAGCGAGGCCACTCTTCGTGCACATTGGAGGGGAGTCCAAGTGCAGATCATCACCGAGTATAACCACGTACATGCCATGAATTCCCTGGTGCCCGTCTTTATCAATGAAGGTGCGTCGGAGGATATCCCGCTGTGTGTTTCACCCAGATGGTACAATATCATGCTCTTTGTAGTTAATTACCCGAAAGTACATATCAGAAAGTGACTGAAGCAGTGGTGGCGGAGGGGATATGGTATCCGACTGCTAATCGGGAGGTCCTGGGTTCGATCCCCAGGGCCGGCAACCCTAACCGTGGTTTTCTGTGGTTTCCCACGGTCCCTCCAGCCGGGGTTGTTTCCTAAAATAATAGGCCACAGCCGCTTCCTTCCGTCCCTATCCTATCCCCAAAAGCGAAGTAAAAATGCAAAGAGTTCCAGTCAAAACAAAACTCCCCCCTAAAGAGCCGCCGGCTGATAACGGGGTATGATATTATTATTATTATTATTATTATTATTATTATATATATATATCAGAAAGTGAGGAAAACAAAGTTCAACCAAGTTGCATTTTTATTGGGATCTGAAATATATGAACAAATACAGGGTGGTCCAAGTTCAAGTGTCGTTTTATAACGGCGATTAATAGAAGCGCTTAACGATGACGTAGCAGCGACGTGTAAAATTGCCCACTTCGATTGCACCGAAGATGCGCTGAAGTGGGACATTTTACGCGTCGCTGCTACGTCATCGCAAAATCACTGCTATTAATCGCCGTTATAAAACGACACTTGAACTTGGACCACCCTGTATATAAAAAATCAGTCTCAATATGTTTCGACTTGTCCTCGTAGAATAATGATTCTCTTTGGAGAACTGACTAATCGTTTCATTGCCAAGGGGAAATGTCTCGTAAGGGAATTGGATAACCCTTGAGCATACTTGCTGTGCCTGTCAAATAGCATGAAAGTTGGCCAATTCTTAACGATTCAAATCTAACATAATAAAGCAGAAAGTTTGTCTGTATGTGTGGTCTACCTAACCCACTTTCAGACTACTGAGAGTGATGAAACTTGGCACACTGATGGCTTACATGGCACTGATTGAGGGAAAAGGCTTCTTGTTGTAATATAAAATTAACGTTACATTCTAGGGATACCTGTGGCAACTGAGAAAGGGTCGTACAGGATGCACAACACGTTTGTGATATTAGATGGCAACTATTGCATGATGGGCTCCCTGAACTGGACCAACCAGGCGATCTACGGGAACTGGAACCACTTTGTCATCTCCAACAACCAAGTTCATATCGGCCTGATGCAGGGGGTCTTCAACGCCCTTTGGGACGAGTTCCAAAGGGGGAGGGAACTTTGAGCCAGCAACTGGACTCGAAGAGGAAGCACCAGGCACAGTGCCGGATTTATGTAGAAGCTAAGCAAGCTTACATCCATAATCGCCATTGTGTGACTTGATGCATTTTAGGTATGCCCATTCAGGAGCATCACATATTATATGGCACGTAATTTCACTCTAACATGTTGATCTTTAATGGTGCAACCTCTACCTAAAGCATTCTGCAAATCCTCCAAGAAACACCTGACACAGTCATCTAGTGGTGAAGGCTGCCCAGTTCCACAAAATATACCCACAACAAAAGGAGAACCTCTATCGCCATATATATAGTGTCTAGAATGGGCCACAGCTGCGTTTTTGTACTTGTAAACAGAGGCAGACCATCAATGATGAATGAAACAGTTATATCTGCTGGAAGATGGACACAGTTTTCAAGTGTAGCATCCAGACACTGCTCCAATCGAAAATGATAGGACTCTCCATTTTCTCGTTTCGTAGTGATGGTCTTTCTAGGTGTATGCAGCAATGTTCTTGCATCACGTGGTAGCTCGTCATGTAAACCCCCCAATATCCCAACCAAGTCATTCAAAGCACCCTGCCTGACTCTGTGCTTAATGGCACAGTCTCTCAATTTTTCCTTAAGCCCACTCACATTGGTGCTGGGCTGGTGTTCAGTATCTTCATCTTCATGATGTAATGGAAAGAGGTAGTCCCATTCACTATCACCTGAGCTCACTTCGTCCGAGTTATCATCACAACACTGTACTTCATTTCGGACTGAACTCTTGTCATCATCCTCATCATGCACTGAACTCACAGCAACCTCATCACTAACAGGATTGTTGTTGCATTTTGCATCACTCCCGGAACTGTTGCCATTTTCACTACATATAAATCCAGTACCATCTCCAAACATGGCTACTGCGGATATTATGACATTCCACTGAGACATTTCTCTTGCTGAGTGGGTAAGGCTGTGAATGCAGGGCAAGTTCTATTTGTCTCATATGCTCATTAACAGCTTTTGTGATATTTCTGTGTTGCTGCCTCTTTAAGGTATCCTCCATTATGCTGAGTTACATCATACTACTGGCATTCCTGGTTACAGCATCATCAATGCCCCATGCTGTAGAATACATTTGATATAACTTATAATTTTGGAATTGCATACATAAATAAATGTTGCTGTTGCTGTATTTTAATGAGTGAAGTGGAATCTAAAGTATGCTTTTTCACATAGGACCCATGCTTAGGAACTTTCCCATCATTAGGCTTGGATCACCAACCTACTAACACAGTGTGACCCACAAATGAAAATAATGCTGACTGTATGGATAATAATGTACCCACGCAGGAATGTGCAGTCGTCAGCAAACTGTTATGGTAAATCTAGTTTTTGTGTGTTTGTTTTGCATTATAAGCTATTCCGGCCACAGCTCAGCGAAGAAAGCATTTTTTTGTGAACCAGGCTTTAAAAACAGTACGGCATACTGATGATTTTTTAAAATTCCCGCTAGTAATACA
The DNA here is from genome assembly GCA_000934665.2 of Catajapyx aquilonaris. Taxonomy (NCBI): domain Eukaryota; kingdom Metazoa; phylum Arthropoda; class Diplura; order Dicellurata; family Japygidae; genus Catajapyx; species Catajapyx aquilonaris. Next base: position 21,753 of record KZ538520.1, on the reverse strand, counting down.
ATACATCTCAGGTACCGTATCAATTTTGGTAGCTTTTGAGTGCACTCATCCATTCTGCAATTTGGAATGCCAATTTTAGCCGCAAAAAAATTCCACCAGTAAAATTATTTGTGGAATATACACAAGGCAAATTTAAAAATTATTATTATTTGCCGACTACTCACTACTCCCCAAGCAAAAACCCAGTACGTGTAGTTTTTATCATTTCGAGATAAGAGCATGTGAAGTTTTCTTTCCATTGAAAAGGATATACATACATGGTTTTACTATGCCCCTAACTTTGCAACGGAGACTCGTAGAGAAACGAGGTTTGTACCATTACGTAGGCCACATAAAGGGGATTTCAGTGGTATGCTTACCTGAACATACATGGTTTTTGCTTGGGGCGTCAGTACTGTAGCCTATAACGTCATAATGTACCTGAATCATACACTTCGTTATACGAACCAATCCTGAGAGTATCCCTCACTGCTTAAACTGTTCGTATTCTTCCACAACAAACACCAGTCTCGCCACGTACAGGAGCCTTCACGAGGCCTGCAACAAGGGTCCAACTAGAGGTTCAGACTCAAGGATGGAACTGGTGAGATCAAATTCACTCTGAAATGCAGAATCAAGTCCCATTCCTTCTTTTCCTGATCATTTACAGTGAAGACTTCCAGAAACCACAGTTGCAGCCCCCTGACACTCGTGCCCCAGCTCTACGAGGTGTGATATAAAAGTTCCCGGACTGTCGATATACCGTGCAAACCAGTGGAGCGACGAACTTGTGACAGTAGGGGGCGCTAGGTGCACCTATCATCTATTAGTCTGAAAAATCTCGTCTTCATAGGTGCACATGTTTCCGAGTTTCGGCAGTTTTCTTGACACCGTGTTCTTGTGCTTCTGCGATTTTTCGAATTGGCTGATGTTAGGGAGCAAAAGATTGGTATAATGACCAGGATGTTAAACTTTAGTGTGCTACATCTTCAGTTTGTCACAAGATACTTGGTTCCTTTGTACAGTACAGATTACATATGAAGACAAGTATGAATCTACAGTATACCTGTCACTTCTGGTGGGAGGAGTAGGACAACTGACCACAGTTGGGACACCACACTGTTAGGAAGCATTAAAAAAGAACTTCCCTGATTATTGATCAAAGATTCAAGGAGCATCACAAGGCCAACTCTGGTCAGTACAGCGATGAAAAAATTCCTTCCTCTACTTCTGCTACTGCAAAGTGCACCAAGACCCTTCTTTACAGTCTGAAACACTTTCTAGGCTTTCCCCCTGTATAATTCCAAGGTGGATACAGCCAAGTCAAAAAAAATTTGCTAAGACACAGAATAAAATGTAGGTCCATATTGAATACGTAGAAGATAGCTAAAAGATCTTGTTGAGAACATGCAGTGCCTGGTGGCACAATGGCCATGCACATTGCCACTTGATACTGCCTAGAGGTAAACAATCTGTAGTCTCTGAAATTAAAAGTCATCATGACTCGCGTGTTGAGTCATCTCTGCTGCTCTCCTGACTGCCAATCTTGGTTTCCATGTCCCTCAAAAGTGGATCGCTTGCTTGAGATCCCACCCCTTCAATGACAATGGGCACAGGCACATCTCCATTCGGCTCCTTGATGCTGTTTATTCCACTAGCTGAAATTTAGAGCACCAGATAACATAAAGCATGTGATTTCAAAAAATTGACATCACCTTGCACAAGGGCCTCCAATTCTTCTTCAGTGTCACAGTGCACTAAATCATTAAGGCTCAATCCTTTCACCAGCTGAGACACTTTTGGACGCACATTCCAGAACACTAGGGGCTGCTTGCGCTTCTTAAAGTCACATGTCAGGGACTCCAGTCCCTACGCATTGATTTCAAAAGAACAAGACTATGTCACTTTCCATTATTAAAATAAACGCTTCCAGTTGTTACATATTCAGCCATACATAGCAATTCATTCCTTAATGACAGTGAAAGCTCATAAAATGTAAAGCTGACCTTTGCAGTAGTGAAGTCACCACTCTGAACAAAACGGCAGTCCATGACAACAGGTAATGTACTGGAACCATTCTTGATTCCTGCTTTAGTGACAGCACTGCACACATATTCCACAGATGGAAAGACGACACTGCGATCAGGGGTGACTAGCAGGTACTCAATGCCCGATTTGGTCTGTTACAAACAATTATGAGGACAAATCAATTGCATTATTTTCCTCCCTTACTTAATCTTGTAAAAAAAAAAAAAACTCTGAAGAGGTCTACCTCTGCAGTTTCCACTCGGACGGATGGACGGGCAGATGAATACAGAAGGAAGACGAGGTTGATGGCCACTCCAATAACTATCCCATACTCCATACCCAGCAGAAGGCATGCAGCAAATGTCACAAATGCCGGAATGAGATCAATTTCTGCAACAACAGCAGCCATTTATGAAGAACCTTAAAAAGCTGCCATAGAATTAACAGATATTCTGACCAATTGGAACTGCATTTGTAGACTGATAAACCAAATGCATAATGGGGCATACAAGTATGATGGAGATGTTGCATTCTCATTGATCACACCATGTATGGTCACCCTTATTTCAAAGGCTAATGCAGGTATGACTGCATCAGTTCTATTATGTACCCTGTACGAGGGAATGATTGAGTATAATAGACCATAATAGAACTGATGTAAAAAGGTGCTTCCCCCCTGCACAAGGGCCAAGGCCCAGCAGGGTAATAAAACTTATTATTATGATTATGATTATTATTATTAATCATTCCCGTGTTTTTACACAATCTGATACCATTTGACAAGTACTCCACGTCTCCACCAGTAGTTGAAATAGTTTTTCAGGGTAAGATATATGCTGTTGCTTCTAGGCTCTAGGGCAGCGTTTCTCAACCTTTTTATCCATGCAGAACCCTTGAAATTATATTCGTGTCTCAGGGAACCCCTACATTAAAATTAAGTGTCACATTTTCGTCCCACTGCTAGATACTGATAACTTAGCAGTACCAGTGTTGGTACTAGCTAAGTTAGCATTAACATACTAGCAGTGGGACGAAAAGGACATGCCACAAAAAGGATGGGCCAGTGGCCTTCCGTTCGATTTGCCTGAAAATGGTTGTAGCCTAGACCATCCTGATCAATGTTAGATAGGGACATTTCAAGGTAGGACCTACAGGGAGCGTACTAATGACCTCCGAAGGTAATATGGGACATGGTCTGGTTTTCAGTTCGATTTGCCTGGAAATTGGATATATTGCAGCCCAGACCGTCCTGATCAATATTGGATAGGGACATTTCGAGATAGGACTTACACTCCTACAGGGAGCGTGCTAATGACCTCCGAAGGTAATATGGGGAGTAGTAGACTACAATAATCTTGTCTCCAGGAACTCACTGGTTATTGCATGAAATGAACGATTAATCTTGATTACCTAGTCACCTGGTTCACATTCTACTCCTTGAAGGTTGTCATCAGGAGTTTCCTCCAGCTGCACTTCAGCATCCATTGGGTCAATGTAAGGAAGATATCTCTCACAGCAGTCTTCCCTTGTGTTGAGTATCCTCCTCGATGGATAGCCGATATTTTCCTGGTGTCTAGGAAAACCTATATACCACAAGTCACTTGCGACGTGAGCACAACAGCCAGCGTTCGAGCTCCTGTCTTACACTTGCAGTGCCATCCAGGAATTGCCTCCTCGTCGCCGTTCTGTTGATCATACGGAGCATGTTTGTGCGCAATTCACAGATTGTATTAGGTGGAGTTGGAAAACCTGGACTAAATTGTGGCTCTCAGGAAACCTGACTCTTGTAGTAAAATCTCAATGGACCATTCTGAATCATTATCAAGTTTATCCTGAACATAGGACTTCACAAGTTTGACTTGGCACACTCCGTATGTTAGGTTCCTTAAATCAAACTTGCGAAGTCCTACGTTCAGGATAAACTTGATAAAGATTCAGAATGGTCCATTGAGATTTTACTACAAGAGCCAGAATTTACGCCAGGTTTTCCAACTCCACCGAATACAATCTGTGGATTGCGTACAAAGATGCTCCGTATGATCAACAGAACGACGACAATGAAGACGATGGATTTGAGCCAATTCTTGGATGGGACTGCAAGTGTAAGACAGGAGTCGAACGCTTGGCTGTTGTGCTCACATGGCAAGTGATTTGTGGTATATAGGTTTTCCTAGACACCAGGAAAATATCGGCTATCCATCGAGGAGGATACTCAACACAATGGAAGACTGCTGTGAGAGATATCTTCCTTACATTGACCCAATGGATGCTGAAGTGCAGCTGGAGGAAACTCCTGATGACAACCTTCAAGGAGTAGAATGTAACCAGGTGACTAGGTAATCAAGATTAATCGTTCATTTCATGCAATAACTGGTGAGTTCCTGGAGACAAGATTATTGTAGTCTATTGCTCCCCATATTACCTTCGGAGATTAGCATGCTCCCTGTAGGTCCTTCCTCGAAATGTCCATATCTAACATTGATCAGGACGGTCTAGGCTACAACATATCCCATTTTCAGGCAAATCGAACGGAAGGCCACTGGCCCACACTTTTTGTGCCATGTCCTTTCACCCGAAGTTATTAAATACACACAAAACGATCAATGAGCGAAAAAAAACAAAAAACGACCATGTTTCAAATTGCTTAGTTTGAAAATGACCATTTCGCGAAATTGTTACTGTTTCGCTCAATGAGCATTTTCGTCGTTTGAGCCTAACAAAGGTTGGACAAAATAATAGGGACACCTGCTAAAGGAGGTTGAAAGTTCTGTGTCTGTTTTATTACAAAACGGGAACTGGAAAAGTTATACATGACTTTTANGGGGGGGGGTCAACAAAATTCGAATGACACCCACCAGCTGCCATTTTCGACCAGAGTGTCCCTCCCTTTTCATTTGCAAACAAAAGCAGTTACAGATATTGACTTTACTGGGTATTGAAGTATTGAAGTAATTTTTAAAATTGACATAAAATTGTAGTAATTGAGTATGGTACTCATGTAACTGTGTGGGGTGGGTTGGATAATGGAAACCCATGCTACAGATAGTTGTTAGTGTACACTACAATTTATTAATTATTACAGCCAAATCCTTCTTGCAGTGGATGCATTCATGTTTTGAACAGTCTGTAGATGTCTCAGATTTAGTGCTGGGGTGTGCGATTTCTCTTTTTTCCCCACCATCTCTTGTAGCTTTTTGGGCCATCTGTATACCACACAAAGTGACATCGATAGAGCTTGAAAACACAGTAATGGTCACATCTGTAACTCTTTTCGTTTTCAAACAAATAGGGTGGGACGCTGGTCGACAATTGCGGCTGAGGTGGTGTCATTCGACTTTCCTTTCCCCCCTCATCTCGCAATTTTTTTGCCATCTGCATCCTTGGCAAATGTTCATTGACAGAGCTTCAAAATCTTTGTAACATCTCATTTTTGAATAAAACCGATGCGAACTTTCAACCACTTTTTGCAAGTATCCCTATTATTTTGTCAAACTTCCGTACATAAATATCGATTAATGACTCAAATACATTTATATATGATTAGCCTATTCGTCACTATTTCTCGCGGAACCCCTGGCGATTGCTCGCAGAATCCCGGTTGAGAAACGCTGTTCCAGGGCCTTGTTACTGAGATAATGGGCTTGAAACACAAAGTCTTAAATATCCTGGCAGGTGTCCCCCCTTCCATGTGACCTTGCCATTTGAGTGTAAAGTATGTGCTCCACAATCACTTTTGCCATGCACTGCCACAACTTTCAGTGGCAGTTTAAATAATGAAACGTTGGGTGAGTTTTGTCCTATCTTTTCAGTGTTGTGAATCTGCACTTGAAATATATTCTCAATTTTGGAATTATTCTCAATTCAAAATTACCACAAGAGGTGCAGGAGGTGCAATGAACCTTAGTTAATTTCTGTCCCAATTTATGTGGCAATGGTAGGTGAGGACTCATTTTTAGAGTTGCCAATTGTTAACTAAAACTGTAATATTGTAAAATCACTTATTTTGACTCGACTAAACAATATGAAACTCTAAAAATCTGGTGTTTTGTCCTTGATATTTAAAAAAATTTATACTGTCTATACAGATCCTGGCGCCTCCAGTTAGGATTGCAAATCAAACAAGTCCAAAATTGTGAATTTCTATAGCAAGTTTTTGGAATACAGGAACTGAGTTTCACTTTTACATCTTACATTATTAGGAACAACTTCCATCAAAAATTGTGGTAGTTCACAGAAACGATCCTGGAACACATCCTTTAAGCTGCTATTTCATTTGGTGCAGCAGGCAGTTATTGAGGCAGTCAGTGAAAGTGTCACAGGCTGTAGCTGCAACATAGCACATGGTATAAGGCACTATCTGATGAATGCTAATTATCTCAGTAGTGAGGATCAGAAACCAAAATAATGACACTTCTACATCAAGGGATCAGTCATTCATTTTTAAAGGTACACTGGAGCATCAAAAAATCCAGTGCCCTACTCAGAACACTTCAATGTGCTTCGAGAGTAGGTCCACTAATGGAAAAAATTGCCCTGTATCCCTGCAAGCAGCGCGAATGCAGGCATGGGTGGAAGTGGGCATGAATCAACTTGCACTCATGCATGCTTCCACCGACACCAGCATTAGCCTTGCTTGCTGGGGTATCATCAGTCCAAAAAGAATTGTCCCTCGCGTCGAGCGGGCAGCCACGCGTCAGGATGAAAGGAACCAGTTAACTGGTTGCTTTCATCCTGACGAGTGGCTGCCTGCTCGACGCGAGGGACAATTCTTTTTGAACCGTTGATACAAGGCAATTTTTTTCCTGTAGTGTACCACCAAAACACTGGTGTGACCAACTACTTGGTGTACCAAGTCATCATCTCATGATCAGTTCACCCCAGGAAGTTTGTCTATAGCACTCTGTAAAATGAAGCTTTGGGCAAGTGACACACACACACGGTCATATTCCTAGAGCACACTTACTCCTGCACTTCCAAATGGGCCGCACCACATGATACTCCACCATGAAGAGCACTGCTGAAATGATGACTGCTGCCAAAGTAGCTTTTGGAATGTAGAAAAAGTATGGAGTGAGGAAGGCTAATGACAGGAGCACCAGAACACCTGCAAATAAAGGATTGTCATGTCATTAATATCTTTGAAATATAGTCGAAAATCGAAAATCATATTTTACTAGGATGTGAATTGAATTGTGCTCTCAGTCCCTTATAAATTTTTCAGTGAAAAGAATCATTACCCATCATGCATCAGATCAATTGGAATTTTGAAGGGTCCAGGTAATCAATTGTAGTGTGACATGGGTGTCACAATTATGTTTCCAAAGTTCAAGCATGACATTACCAAATATAAGAAAATATGAAGCCCTGTATTGGCTGGAATTAATTTAGCACATGCTACTGGAATAAACTGGTTCGACAACCACAGACCACGATATTTGATGAATTGGGCTCTACAGATGTGTTTTCAATAATATGTGAACATTTATTTTTCTCAGTAGAAAAACACCTCACCTGTATAAAGGCCACCCATGGTAGTCTTGACCCCACTGCTGTTGTTTACTGCAGAGCGAGAGAATGAGCCGGAGACCGGGAGAGAGCCAACAAATGAACCAAGGATGTTGCCCACTCCTAAGGCGATCATCTCTTGAGTTGCATCCACACTTTTTCCATGAGCTGCAGGCATTCAGTACAACAAGCTTCAGTTTACCTAATATTGTCACAGTACCATATTCAAAGTTTCTTAGCAGTACAAGGTGAATAGTGGAAAATTCCAGAGCGAGGAAAGGATGTGTTCCAGGATTGGTTTCAGCTCATAACTTTCAGCGATTGCTTTCTAATATTTTATGAAAACATTAAAATTCAGTTGGCGTCTAATTAAATCTCCAACCAAATGTGATGACCCACAAATTTCGCTTGTGTTTCAACCTTATGAAGTGCCACCCACATCCATGCAATCCCTCTTTCCCCATTATACTGAGCCCAGAACAATGACTGCCAAATATAACTATTGCTGATTTTTTTACCAAGTATAAATCATGTCTTACCAAATGCCTTGGCAATGGCAACATTTTGTAGGATAGCAATAAGTGAAGTGATCAATGCTCCAGTCCCAAGTTCTTTCCAAATCTCCAAATATGACAGAGTCGTATTCCCATCATGGAATTCAAAAGGTGGAGGCTGGAAACTTGGCAAACCAGCAACAATCTCTCCTGTCAAGAAAAACCATTAATGATTTAGGGATCAAGGGTCAATAATTTTGCTAGCAAAATGGAAGAAATATATGAGCAGCCCTGAATAACTGAGCTTTTGTCAATGGCATTTCTATGATAAATAGCTAGTCAACAAGAGTGGATGCAGTAATTGGCAGTGCTCCTCCAAGATTTTTGACCAAGACCCACTAAGGTTAGGGCAAAAGGCCCACTTTGGTCACCAAACCCCACAAAGTGTATCACTCTCCTCTAAACCTTCAATAATAAAGTTGCCTTTTTAATAAACAGCCAATCGGAAGGACTTTGAGAACCCTAGCTTAAGAAAACACCATGTAGTGAGTTTTGAACGCTAAATAGGTAGAGGCAATGTCCCTCTTACATCACTTAAACTTATGAAAAAGTGTAACATTATGGCAACTTATATTCCTCTTACCTGTGAGAGTAAAAGGTTCTTGACCCACAGAATGAAGTGAATATGCAGTGACTGCACTAACAAGAACAACCAAAGCATTGCGGCTCATGGAGCAGATCCAAATCACTTTCCGGAATATGGCCTTTGTGCGGGTCACCTTGTTGTCACCACTTGTAGCAATCCATTCTTTCAATTTCTGCAAGTAAATAATGCTTTGACATAGTCAGAACAAACGCACACCTTACTATCCATACCCTCAAAGACAGCAGAACAATGATGCATGAGAAACCTAACAGAGTATCTCCTAAGCGTGTTTCCTGTATGTGCTCAGCTACCACCCGAACAGTCTCCACAAAACCTTGGCTCTTGATGTTCAGGCCAAGCAAGGGTTTTATTTGTGATGAGGCTATGGTCACGGCTGCAGCTGATGTAAAGCCACTCGTCACTGGTATGGAGATGAAGTCCACAAAGAATCCTGTGCAAACAAGATTATATTCAGGCTGGTGTAATCTGATCAACAGTCAAGAAAAAAATAAACACATACTGTCCCATTACTTTATAATCTGAAAGTATTTCAGTATAATGTTTTGCCAATTTTCTAGTGTGGTTGCTTGCAGTTAATTTTCAAATAAACTCTGGCCAAAAAGAATGGAATACAGTGTAGCATCGATTATTATCCGAACACCCATCAACCGAACCATTGGTTAACGGAACGTTTTCGGGTCGGCAAAAATTGGCCTTTCCCCCCCTAAACTGTAGGACTACTTCATGTAAGGGCACTAAGGTATATGTACAGTATTTTTAAGATGTGCCTGTGACAGAAAATATACAGTTTGTGGTTAATATCACTGTTTCTTGGTTTCATATTGCTCCTATGACACCGTACAATTTTTTTCCGTAAATGATCGGTTATCCAAACAATCAGTTATCCGAACACCCCCTGGGCAGACTCTGTTCGGATAATCGATGCTCCACTGTATTCAATAGCCATTGGTACCATCCTATTGCCTCTTATCTCCCAGCTAGTGTAACTGTTCTCTTTGACAGTCAGATTACCTTCATCCAATATGATTGCCTTTAATACCGTAACAGGTTAGAATTATAAATGTTAACTCAGGCTCATGAATAAAAATTTAAAACCTTACTAGTATTCTTCACAGGTGAAAAGTAGGCAAAACCCTGTCTGGAACCACCATACCTTGCCTTATACCAACATGCCAGTGTAACCACAGATCTGAATTTTCTCAATTCTGGTCACTCCCTTTAGAAACTGGCCTACCACAATATGCAAGTATTGTGGTACCAGATTAATATTCTGCAATTATGGTAAGGCACCTTGACTGAGAAAATAATATTCAAAAATAACTACTTGTTCTTATCCTGGTCTCCCCATTCAAGGTTGAAACAGATTTTGCATGCAGCATAATTTAAGGAATCCACCATGCAAATGTTTTGAAAAGGAGCAGGATTTAGGTCATTATCTGACTTCTTGGGAATGAAAAATATAAAGACAAAACCTTACCCATGTGGAAGATGCCCAAAATAAGCTCAATGCAGCCTGTCATGAAACAAAGCATTACTGCAAAGGATGGACCACGGCGAAAAGTATTTTCATAGGTGAGGAGACCCATCACAGCAGTAGGACCTATGGTCACATCTTTGCAGCTTCCCAGGATGATGTACACAAAGCAGGACATGAAGGCAGCATAGAGGCCATACTGGAAACAACAAAACTACATCAAGAAGAACTCTTGCACAATTCTTGATCTTACTACAACTTCCAGTTACCCAGATATGACTAACTTCATCCAATGAAGTGATACCATATTATATGGTACTTGAAAGGACACTTACTTTTGCAGTGGTAGTAAGAACTACAGGCAACCCCCAACTTATGTTGATCTGGACATACTTCAACAATTTCCAACTTGTGCATCTATCTAATCTACAAAATTGCCAGAAGAAACTGCTAACACAGTGGTTCCCAACCTTTTCCGGGTCGCGACCCCCTTTTATGATAGTCAAGTAACCTGCGACAACCCCCCCCCCCCTCCCCCAAGTGTTAATAGGTGTTGAAAAAAAACCTTAACGATGAAATTTCCTGGTTTTGTTTAAAATTTTAGCAATTTTTTTTAATTTATAAAAATTACTGCGGCCATGCGCGGCCACCCGGAAAAGGCTTCGCGACCACAGATTGGGAACCACTGTACTAACATATAAAATGCCAGCAATTGTGAGAAAATGCACGAAATGGAGGACATGGCAGCTCGAACCTGCAGGCTGAGGCTCATTCAGTTTACATGTGACCGACATTTGTGACCATTTTTGGGCCATGCAGTGAATCCCATTCTGCTTGTAATAGCCTCTTTTGAATGTGACAGTGACTCCAGTATTAATGCACATGGTAGAGTACAGTATGATGTATAATTTAAAAATAGGTTCAGAATTACAAAATTTGACTTAGGTAAAATGTTGCAAAATGATCCACTTAAGTTGGGGGGGCTGCCTGTATTAGAACAGTAACAAATTTCAAGCCATACATGTAAAGATGCACAAATTTGCATAACTTCATTCTTCAACTCAAACCATTCCCCTGCAGGCAACCATTATTGTGGTACTTGCACCAATGAAATTACAATATAAATATGTCACTTCATCATGAATCTACCATATTACTGATTATTTCTTCATACTGAGACCAGAAGGCCATATGTAAACATGAAAAACCAATGCACATATAACATAGCAGACACATAGCACCTTAGCCACACGGCCCACACCACAAAGCTTTAAAACTCTCGTGCCCGGTTGCACCAACGAAATTACCGATTCGATAGCTCCTAACAGATCATTAGCATACGTTAAAAGGGCTCCTAAAAATCCACTAAGAGCTATCGGATCGGTAATTTCGGTTGGTGCAATAGGGCATCACTACAGTAAGGATGGCATACTGGGAGAGCCAATTATGCAAATCTCATGAATCATGTGCTACACAACAATGATTCTCAAGTACACTCTGCAGTCCACCCATGGGTCACACATGCATACAAATTCGAGATCTTGACTGGTATTTTACCATTAAGTAACAACCTAGTTAATAAAATTAAGTTGGGCACTCGAAACATTTTGCTTCCCTTTAGAAGTTAATTGATATAAAGCCTTATCAGCACTGCAGGCCTACTATACCCCCCATAGCTTGAGAAGATTCTATACTTACGTGGGGTCCAAGACCAGCAATGGCTGCATAAGCCATGCTCTGCGGGATAACTGTGAGGCCTACAGTGACTCCAGCAATGAGATCGCAGATGGCACTGCCCACATTGTAGTGGGGTAGCCATGAGAGGATAGGCAGGTGGCGGTGTACCACCTTCTTGGAGCACTGCCGCTTCTTCAGCTGCCGTTGGAACCACATCTGTCAGCAAAGGAAAGGTGCCATAGGGTGTTCCAAGTATCCGGGTCTCTTTTGGATAACTGCTATCTCCCGATAGCAGTTATCCAAAAGTGACCCGGATACTTGGAACACCCTGTATAACTTGACATACAAATCTGTAACTTGACATACGAATATAATTATAATCTGACATCCGCATTTTATTATTAATTGACGTCCGAATATATAAATACATGTTTGCCCTTCAGGGCTTCCGTAAGAAAGAGTTGTACCACGACGATGAAAGTACCAGTATTAACTCGAATCTAAGTCGAACTCTAATTTTTTTCTCCTATATTTTAGACAAAAAGTGTGCCTTAGATTCGAGTAAATAGAGTAACTAATTTCTAATTTAAATTTGTTTATTCCAAGTTCATAAATTTAACACACCATATTTACTCGAAAAAAGTCGACCCCAAATCTAAGTCGTATCCCTAGTTTTCAGTAGTCAAGTGTTAGCTATGGAAGAAAGCTTTGTACTACTGTTACCTGGGGTGGAATTTTCGTTGTACTACTAGTTACTTCTAACTTAGCAGTACCGGTGTAGTGCAATGGTACTGCTAAGTTAGCAGTAACTAGTAATATGACGAAAATTCCACCCCTGATCCTTATACAGACCCCATTTTTTCTCGTATTTTTGAACACAGAAAAGTAAATGGAATTGCTGAATGAAACTTGGCACAATAATATAGACAGGTAAGTTATTAAACAAAATTCAAACCGTTTCGGCGAATTCCTACAAGGTCAAAATTTATGACCTCTCGAACTCACAAGGGACACTTTCCAAGGTCTCACCGATTTTCTTGAAATTCGGTACATAGCATTGGTAGCCCACCATAAGGGATGAAAAATGCACCTAATGTTACCTGCTCAAAATGACCCGGTGACCCCTTTTTGGGGGCTACCAATGCACCGAATTTCAAGAAAATAGGCGAGTTTTCGGCATTTACGAGTTGACCTCTGCACCCCAAAGGGGTCAAGGCTCATTTTGAGCAGGTCACTTTAGGTGCGTTTTTCATCCCCTGGAGTGGGCTACTAATGTACCGAATTTCAAGAAAATCGGTGAGACCTTGGAAAGTGTACTGTCCCTTGTGAGTTCGAGAGGTCATAACTTTTGACCTTGTATAGCTCAGCCGAAATGGTTTGCATTTTGTTTAATAACTTACCTGCCTATATTCTTGTGCCAAGTTTCATTCAGCAACTCCATTTACAGAACACTTACAGTTCCCTTGTTAGAATAAAGTAAATAGGGTAATTATGAAGGGTGTTCAAAGTATGCGGGCAGCTTTAGTGATATCAGATATTTCGTTCGGAACTGTTTGTGTAGCTCGTTGCACCGCAATCCAGTTGCCCCATTATTATTCGACCCAAGGCCATGATTCGACCACATGGATCGGCGCGCAACAAGTTACACAAAAATAACTATTTCGGGCGATAACAGCGATAACTAAAAACGACCCTGTACCTGGAACAGGTATTTCTTCAGTCATGAATTTATCCTGTACAATGCAAAGGTAGCACACGTCACACAGTCTTAAAAAATAAAAATCATAAATCCGACAATTTAGATTTTTGACACATTTGATTTCATTGCGCATTGGGCCGATTTTTAAGATACGCAGGTAAATGGAAGCGCAAGTCCATGGCCTGACAACACGATTGGGTTTCCGTCAGTGGTTCCCTCATTGCGAGTGTTACAATGGGAAATCCTCCGGACACTTCACACGTCTGAAGCACACGGTATATCGTGTATCAAAATCCGAACGGATAACCGCTGGGAATCGGAAAGCCGCCTGCCAATCGGATCTACCGGAGTCCCTCGACGCCCGAATTATCCTAATCCCAGCCTTTTACTACGCACCATGTCATCACCAAGCAGAACTTCCGAAAAAAAATTCCCGTGACCCCCCAATACGGCTGTGCACTTACACATTTACGTCCGCCGATGTACGCACATTCCATCCCGTAGATATGCCTACTAATATGAACAAAAGGTAATGAAAGCACGAGATTACGATGCTCGCGTGCACAACAATATTTTATTCACACTGCCATCTCCCCATCTCACACCTGTGTTCAGAAATGCGCGAAAAGTCCTGTGCTGCAGTCAGGATTGAAAAAAAAAAATCTGTTTGGTACGATGTACTTAACATACATTAGTATACCCCTTTCCCCTCAAGTTGTATAGCTAGCTAGATATTAAAATGTAGATGGCCTCGACCGATGTACGAGTAATAACTCAAGATCCGGATAATCTTGCTTGGTCACATCAATTACGTAGTTAAAGCGATGATATTATTAGGTATAGGAAGATCCGACATAAGCAGCGATTTCCTCCGTTATCTGTGTTGATACATCCGACCCAAGTCATCTTGTGATCAATAAACTCCATGTCAAGAAACAATATTAATAATATAGTGCCGAATCAAAGCCACGTAAAAGCGTCCATCTAGTCTATACTGATAGTACGACTGTCGGAAGTGTCAAAAATTGAACTGGGGTGAGCCCAAATAATAAATATATAGACAATAGCTCTTGAAGTGCATGGGAGTCGATGGTCGTTGCATATACCTGTAATGCCCCTGCCAGGAATTGAACCTGGGTCCCACATCCACGCATATCTGGACGTTTGCTCTGCCACTGAGCTACAGGGGCATTGGCCACTCTTACAGTATATACAGCAACAGTCTCTCATTTGCATCTTCATGATAACCTGGAGATATTGATGCTAGGTTGAACGTGTAATTACTGTTGTAGTATTAGAGAACTGATATCTTCGCGGGGTCTTGTTAAACGACGCAATCTTTTCGCCATTACTTAGGTAGTGACATTCGAATGTTCATGTACAGTACAGTACAGGCTACATGGAGTGGGCTGGTTGTTCATTTCCATATTTTCTCAGTTGATAATGCACGAAAAGTCTACGGCTAATAGCATCTGACACGACGAAAAACAACTATCTCATTAACAAAACCATAGGATAATACGTGAAAAATAACCAGCGAAGATATTATTATCAAAGATATTTTTCTTGGTCGCCAGAGGCGACGCAGTTCCATAGTCCATATTCCTAGTGAGATCTTTGAATACACACATGTTAAAAGATCATAAATTTGCAGCTTTCCTCTGATTATTCACCTGTCAGACAACTGTACCAAAATAAAATAAGCAGGTCTAATAAAAGCAGTTCTGCTCAATGTACGAATGTTCACAAGATTCACCAGGTACGAATGGTTCGGACCAAATAATCATCGACTTGCACTCGCCGTCTCAAACGACCAGGCAGGAGTTTCCTTGGAAGGAGAAGGGGCACGTACTCAAGTAATGGCCTATGGATCCCGTAGCCAATTTGGATGTCGAGCCCGATACTTCCCAACCAACACTCCACCCCCACCCCCTTCGCTTGTCTTGCACAGCATCCACGAGTATACCATCAGGTGCAGGTGGCGAGTATACGCAAGACAGGATTTTACAGCGTAGGCTACTTCCCAAATAATTTCCACATTCGTAGAAAAGATTCTGCCTTCACTGCGAAACTTCTCTATAAACTCCCCATCTCAACTGGCAGATGCCCGAACTGTTCTCGAAGTTACATACTCACCCACATAAAAACAATATGCGCTCAAGTGAAGACAAATCATATTTTTTTCCCAAGCCAATGTGCGACTGTAGTCAATTCAATTTACCGCGCGTTTGTGTACTTCCTAAGTACCAGATGTAATGGAACCATAAATGCCAGCAAAATAATTTAACACAACTGAGGGTAACCAATTGTATAACTCAAAAACGTCACTTTGACAGCAGCCGCAGAAGAGATTAACTTACTTCCGCCTACTTATGAATTCAAGGCCGGTGATCTTTTCCCCCTTCACTTTCGTTTTTTTTTTTTTTTTGTAATGAATAATTCCTCTTCTCACGCAGCTGTAACAATTTGTCCAACAACATGCAGGTACAAACTTACCAAGTGATGTGAATGTAACTGATAATTACTGCATGAAATACGGCTATATCCTCACACTGCGAGCTCGACTCCGGATCGTACCAAATTTGCATATGGTGTCATAATTACACGAACTATAGTCTCATGCAAAGAAACTATACGCTCTTAGATCAAGCGATTGAAATGTGCGCACGCCAAGTAAATATCTAGCTGTTTATTTTATTTTATTTTTTTCAAAAAAGAGAAACAACAGCAATCTAGGTGCGCTGCGTATATACGAGTGACGTCTGTTTAGCGATTCCGTCATAATAATAATATTGAAGAAATCTAAGATAGAGCCTGCCTTTTCTGCTAACACCAATATTTCATTTTCCTTATGCTGTAATCGTTGAAATAGATCTATAGTGGAAGGGAACTTGCACACAAATATTGAATACTCGACTCGAGGACCATGTAGGCCTATTCTGGATGTGCCGTCCAAACAGTGCATCAGTTTGCAAAAAAAGTTGTAAATAAACAACGAGTTATTTTTATATCGTGCGTAATAGGAGGAAAAGTAGCAGGCAACGTCCATCCAAAAAGGGCTTATTTCAACTCCAAGGCAAAAGCTTGCCTGCCCGACAGCACACGCACTCATGACATCGAAATTACTGTTCGCCATTAGATAAGCCCTAACTTCGCTCCAATTATGCCACCTACAAACGTTGAAAACGAAAATCATACTAAAAGCAAATTTTCACGGTAGTTTGATCATAACTACCGGTACTACAGCTTTGCCTCATTCATTCACACTTGTGCTATCCTTACCTCAAGCCTGCAGAGAGTTGTCCACCTATTGTCGACCGAAACAGTCCACTCTGGCTAGATGGCTGGCCAGATGCAGCTTACGGCTTCCTTCTACAGTACTTCCGGATGATTCACCTGGTCAGTCAGGAGCCTGTAACATACAAGATCAAGAATTAATCGTTTCCATCTGGATAATGACAGCTGCAAAAAGGATTGATGAACTGGCCCCGGATATAATGGAATTTATGCAGGTAATAAATATACATCAGTCATATTTCAGATTTTTTCATTTCCAACAACTTCAATTTACCGGCATCCCGACTAGAACGATTAGGATACGATATTGCACTGTAACATTACGATCACGGCTTCTTGACGATTGATGACAGCGGTGTTTGTTAGTTTGTAAGTGTCCTTCTTCAGGTCATATCACTCTGCTACCACTCGTGGTGGCGAGTGATCTAACCAGAAGGATACTCATTGTGCGCATGGAGATGTCACCAAAACCTAATTCCTATACCGCCCTATATAACTGCGTGCCCTAGCGAAAAATTACTCATATGTATACTGTAGAACATCTTCACCTATAGAAATCGTTCTATATATATGACCATTATACGCGGGTATCCGGTATGTTGGTAGCCTGATATACGAGATTCGTAAATTTTCTAAAGTGTATATAGTGTGTCTACAGACCAATAATTGCGAATAAATAGCCAAAAGAGATGAAGAGATCATGTTCATCCTAGCCAAGTCCAAACCTATTCCAACTAAATGCCAGCCCAGATCTTATACATCCTAGGTAAGCCACCGTCCATATTAGATCACAACATACCAGTAATTCAGTCCATAAACTTGCCTATGCTTCTGTATGTATTTGTCACGCCTAAATACCGTTTTTTACTTGATAGTTTATACCATTGATCCTCTCTCTCTCTCTCTCTCTCCCTCTCCCTCTCCCTCTCTCTCTCCCCCCATTTTTTAAATCCCAAGCTAGTAGCAGAACAATATCACGAAGATAACATTCTGGTCACTTCCCGGTAGCTTACCGGAAGCGACATATGCATGTATACGATTGGCAATTTATCGAGGTCGATGCCGTTTCCGAGTGCTAGGCTATACACTATTGCCGAAATGAATAATTCATATGACACGCCGCGCACTATGCCGCATATTTATGCGCAAAATGGCTTTTCTAAATACAGTATTTTCAATTGGGCCCTATCGAAATGACACCCATTTGGATTTCGTAGTTTCACTATACGCATTTAAACTCACCTGCTTGACCTTCTGCTTGGCAATGGTTAAATATATTCAGTTGACTAGTGTACTTGTATAACCAAGACTTAAGGAATGCCTAACTTAATTAGATTGCAACTAATTACTGCAGTGTTTTACCATGACTGAAAAGTAGCCTTCTAAGCAACATCAAGAAAGCATATTATGCTATGCTATGTAGCATATTATTATGCAGAATGCTCCAAAATATACTTAGTGAGTAGCAATATCTGGCACCAAGCCGGTTATTTTTCAGAAGACATTTCTGCATGCTTTTAATGGTGATCAAATATATATTAGCTGCAAATATTAGTCTTGACGTACTGAAATATATATCCAAGCTGTGAATTTCAATGAATTGGGAATAACACATTGGAATCACTGGCATCAATGATTGACCCCATTTTGCAGACTTTAAAAAGTCCACACAACTTAATATGAGCGGCTAATACTTTTGAGTTTTGATAACAGCTCAGTAAAAGTAACCATAAAAATAACTTAAGCAGCTAAGTGCCAAAAATGGCTAGCCCCTACGAACATTTCAAGTGGAACACCCTCTATAAGTCTATATTGTCCAATGTCCATCTTCAAGAGACAGCCCCCACCCACTCCGGATGGGGGGATAGCCCACCGCGATAACTGAGTGCTATGTGAGGGTCGGAAAGACGTGGAGTTGTATAGTGTTATACACATTTGACACAAGGTCCAGTACAGTATACCTTGAAAATTTCGCATGACAACTCCGCGTCTTTCCGACCATCCCATCGCGTTCAGTTATCGTGGTGGGTGATCAGGAATGGGTCAGAATGGGTCAGACAATACATACAGCACGTATGTCTTGTCGGCTCGTTCTGACTGCAAGTGCATAGCTCACTTGAACGTCATGTGACAATGAGCTACATTCAACCTCCGAGGCAATTCTATGATTCAGTTATTTCTGCATGGTGACATGAAAAGCCAACAGTCAATCACTTCAAACCGCTTCAAACTGTTCAGCACCCAGCACTTGCCAGTAGCAGCCCACATGAGCATGGGACGTCACTAGACCACTCGATTATTACCCTCACTTGCTGAACACCGCATTGAATCACAGAAGGTCATCCAACAATCAGGTCATTCATTTCCTTCGCCGGTCACCTCGACCACGTAAGTATATTGCCCGCCTGTCATTCCTGTATACTATCGGGGTCAAACCAAGGTGGGTAGGTCACGCAGGCTATTGCTCTTCTACAATCCCACTTGCTAAACTGATGGTAAGCCTCTAGTTTCTTATGGGATCTTATAGGCACCCAACTCATAATCAATTCGTCGCTGCTCTTGACAGCACACGGCAACAGGTGAACTCCAGAAAAAACCTGCAGGCAAGCACGGCGGAACCCGTATTATCACCTGACCCCTGGATCGAACTCAAGCTGTGGTGGAATTGATGTAGCCTAAACTATACACCATCATGGTACCTTAATCCTTGCACGACAGCTTATGGGCAGGTTACCACCGGGTGAAAGACAAGTCATGCAAATCCATCAGATTCATTAGAAGATCGGAATTTTTGTCAACAAAATTTCTGCTTGACAGTATATACAGTACAGGTATGTTAATAAGTTCATTAGAAAATGAGACATCCCTGCAAATCCACAAGGATAGCTTTAATGCACCTGCAGATTCTATGTGCAACAATCCTAAATATCGACGGTCACTATCTTTCGTCGAGAATAAGTGCCTACAGGCTATCTTCGCACTATCTGACTCCATCTATATCTTCCTCCTCTGGAGTTGGACCTGAACCATGCAAATAATTCTACTCCCAGTTATGCAGGTATAGCCATCCGCTTCGCAAGGTTGCACCTCAATGGAGCCCTCAGTGGCCACTGACCGTCCTCGACTACACAAGTCATAACAGTTTTAAATAACACACCTATTACACACGCTCAGTCCAAGCAACTCAAATTAATATCCTATTGAGAAAGCAAGGCTACCTAAACAAGTGCCCTGTGACGCAACTGCTGCCAATCTAAACGGTCTCACAAGCTGTACCTGATGTTAGGATAGATGAACAACCTCTTTACACGCTCAACCAAGTACTGCTATTATCTTGAAATGGCGGAACTTATACAAGGTCAATAGCTTGATGAAGCTCAACTGGCTGAAGAGAATTCCACCCACACTTCGGATCCTCTCCATTCCATACAATGACACTAATATTGACGTCCTGCCGTCATCCTATAGTTTTCTAGTAGTTAGTAATCTGATATCATTATAGCTCTGCCACTACAGCCCGTGGGGATGCAACCAAGGCGTGTCCCACAGTTAGTAGTAATTGCAATAATTGTGACGTCAATGTCAGATAGTGTACTGTTCAACTCACTTCCCGTGCTTCCTGACTCAAACCACTACGGTTTGTATCCGTCAACATGGTAACACGATGCGAAGACAACCAACCGCAAAAAATTAATGAAATGATACAAATACAGTAATATATCTCTCGTAGTATAAATGTGAAATAATACATAAATGGGCAGGTCTGTAGGATTACGTTCTCACCTGAGTCAAATGCCGGTACAATCTTTCCAGTCGCATTACACAAGCCAAACCGAATCCTCGAATATTACGCTTTTTCACGTAGTTGACTCATTACGAACAATAAAATGAAATCATTCATTCGGCCGATGAATGACCTCTTTCGCATGCAACCTTTATTTCATGGACTCTTAAACTAATCAAAGTTACGTTACCCTCGTTTTTATAGCTTCCATTAAGTGTAAGTAGCACTTTGAGCAAGCAACATTATACGCTCTTAATCCACGGACATTAAAAACCGCAAATCTTGATGCGTTTTCCCTCGACTACATATCACCGTCAACAGATTGCAAGTTCGTATTAGTTTGTTGACCCTCGTGCTGGAGTGTTTGGATCACATATTTACTACACATCGTCTATAACGACTCATTTGCTTCCGTAGTACCTTATTGACAACCATTGAGAAATCATACTGATGTACTATATCACTCAAAGAGATGGAGACGATTTTGCATTGAAACCAAATGCAAAATCGTCTCGAATTTTTGAGCGATATAGCACCATCGGTGTTTAATTAAAAAAAATTAGAATATTAAGCTGATGAAGGTCCTTTCGGATCTTCAGTCGTCTACGATTGACAAATCGCGAAGAACTGTGTCCTCGGGCGAAGAGCTCATTTTTGTCCAAAATGAGGTGCTGTGGTGGAAAAGGAGATAACTCAAGTCTATACGTACTTATGCAAGATCACAGATCAGGCGGAATCAACTCTAGATCCAGGATCGAATTAGATAGATCATATGTGCAGGGATTATCATGCTGCATCGTAATCCCCCAAACTTGCTCCCTAAGTTAGCATACGTCTTATGATACGCACTAACAATCCTAACATCAGCGAGATTAGGGCAAGAAATCATATTCAACACGTGACAATACAGCGTCTGACACTCAGGAATTTGATTCAGACTTTTATTTCCTATTTTTCTAGCATATTCTGTGGCTCATACCTAGTTCACATAATCTGTACAGTGCAGATGGCGTTTTTTATTTTTTATTATTATTATTTATTTTTTTACAAATATGTACAGTGCTGGACACAATAGCATATAACAAGTGTAAACAACGACTTTGGCGTTACCTGGCAACTGGTCGTGTTCGGACATCGTCATGTGGAGAG
>JYFJ02002026.1:0-64267 GCA_000934665.2 Catajapyx aquilonaris | reverse complement strand
GGACCTTCCTCAAAGGAGGGGGGAATGCCTCAGGACTCGTACATGCTGATGACGTACTCGGCCTTTTTCCCATGTATACTTAACGTGTTAATGTTGCTGCCGCGAGTTGGCCGAGCCCGTCTGGGGAGTCGCCAGTTCCGCGGAGAGGTTCGGGAACCAAGCAATACGGCAGGGATAGGGCACTCGGAGGCTCTCAGTTATTAGCTCTTGGTATGAGTAAACAGTGTCAACGAAAGGGCGCTGTTTACTCATATTGCTGTGTGAAGAGGCCAATCGGAAGCGTCGCGGTAACAATATGCCGCGGACCAATCAGAAGGCTTGCACAAACAACGAAGGATTTTAATATTATAGATATAGTGCAGATTGGCAATTTCATTCCCCTGAATTCATCTTTACACAGCCGACTTCCAAGCTGATCAAATATACACGTACTGTTGATAATTCGGTCTGAAACAAGCCGTCATTTTTTAATGACTCCATCGTGCAGCAAGCGTTTTATTTATTTTTTTATTTCAGTCGATGGGAAAATTGCTTCCAGCAAATGGAGGGGGAATGTTTGTGGCAGGAGGGGGGGGGGGGGGTGTTGATTGAAATTGACAGGGCCACCAGGATTGGTTCATCAACTTGCCCAGCACCACCGACGAAAACCTTTTACTTAGTCATCTGTATCCGCGGCAAGCGTTAACTTCATAAATGCCGGCCGACACTTTCATTAACGCCACGGTCACGTCTCACTTCGCTTACTATTACATATACCTGTATGGTATTTCATTACGCGCACACCGCAAGAGCATTTGCACACCCAAAAAAAAACTGTGTGTGCCGGCTGGTCGATGGCTCGAATTAAAAGCACTGTGAATAACTCTAAGCCTCAATTAAACGGCGGTGCTGCTATTGTTGGGCACTACAGTGTTTAACAGTAATTGGTGCAGAGTGTGTAACGCTACTCCTCCAATTTGGGTGCAGTGCCATTTTACTAACGAGCCTAACATCACTCCAGAAATGTTTGCAATTTATTAGGCCATTTTCGCGAAAAGTATAGGCAATATTAGAGTTACTCTTCATTATTTTTTTGAATAAAAATCACGCTGTTGAATCATGCAATGTCTGGAGACGCGTCTCCGCAACCACACAATCAGCATCATTTATAATAATTTTTTTAAACACATCGAGTAGTGTGTACGAATATGGTTGCGATCCGCAAATCATCCCAATCGAGATCCCCGCAAATTCATCCCCGCCAATCACTGGGTGCTAATGAAAAAGAATGGCCGGCGCCTGTCCGCCGCTAATCCTGGGCGTTATTGCGGCCATATCAATTATGCTTCCACCTGTCAACGTGCTCTGATCAGTCGCCAGGTTAATTGAACACACCTCTACTGCATATACGCGACTACTTTTTCCCCGGACAACACATCAACAGGTACGTATATGTGCAAAGGTGTTCAAACCCTTGTATAGTTTAGTTCATATTAGCCAGTTCAAACTGTAAGAACAAAACAATAGATTAAACCCCAAGCATTGTTGTGTAACTGTATATGAACACCTTTCTTAACACTAGAGCAAATAGTATAGAAAAAGCCACCGCACACCAAACCCTCTTTTTTTTGTATTGTATGTCCCTCCACCGTGCGTAAAAGCTCCGGAAGGTGCACGTGCAAATTAATGAAGCCACCAATCAGTCAGCCCGATCGTTCGGCATAAATTAATTTGGCGGGAAAAAGCCTACCTTTGAGACAGGTCCGCAGGTGGTACAAGAGAGGAGAGCAAGGGGATGATGACACTATGTCTGTGGCGGATATAAAAAACAACACAAAAAATTAAGGGGGGTTAAAAACAGAGATAGAGAGGGAAAAAAATAGAAAAATGTGGGAGGAATATTTTTGGGACAGATTAGTTCACATTAGAAAGAGACCGGGGAGGGGGTTTTATACTGGCATCGGAGAAGCTTATGGCAAAGTGAGCCGAAATTGCTCGTGCTCTGGCCATTAATAATGTCGAGTATGAAATGTTGATGGCACATGCAAAATTTGGCAGCAAGATATGGCGAATTGACGGGGCGTTATCACATCGGCCTTATGTGCTGCCGATAATTCTGCTGTTGCCATGTTTCTCAAGCAATGATTCGATAGTAATGGTGGTGTTTACTCCAGCAATTATTTCATACCGTAAGACTCTCCGACACGAGAAAAGAACTGGGGAAATAAAAACTGTACAGAAGAACCGGGTTATTAGCAGTGAACTATGAATTAATAGTCATCTGTAACGCCACATGTTCCGGTCATGAAAGTGAAACCAATCTAAAAGGAGGTGAGGTCCTCCCACGTTTTAGCAGCCCAGAAAATGGAAACAAATTGGCAATGTAACAGAGCTTTTTGCGGTTGCCATAATTCGGGGAAGGCAAAGCGCTACTTGCGGCCAGCAACCTCCAATTAAGGTGTAGTTACAGACTAATGAACAGGCGCGCTTTTGGGGGGAGGGGATGGGGCAAAGTGCCAGGGTGTTTTCTACCCTCCCCAAACTAACCAACAGGGAAGCCTCATCCAGACAGGCCTCAGCTGGAGAAATATGTTCCGGGGGCTAACCATACACTCAATCCGCCCTGGATTTCGAATTAGACCGCAAAACGACTAATCACTTTGTTGGCCGATTCCGCATCCGCCAAAAAAACGGAGGCTGTATCGTGTCAACACATTACAGAAAGGCACATGAAGCAAATAAGCGGGCGTCCACTGGGTATTATCCGGGACTGACCATTGGAGAAGGGGTCAGCAGGTATAGAGGGGACACACAATTTGCATGGCTGCAATTTTGGGACGTGGACAGCGCAGCACGAGCTGAGGATTAGAGGTCCCCGTTTGGAGGATTGGGATGCAAGGGGGTGCCAGATTCGTTAGGCCCTTTTCCCTCACCCGATCACGCCTGCATGGAAACAGTGCAAATCACACCCACCCACCCACCATCCCCACACCTTCAAACCCTCCGGAGGAATAATAATGTTGCGGTTTTGGCCCATCCCAACACACCCCCCAACACCCATCCCCGGATTTTCCAACCAGCAACCAGGCACCTGCTGTATGAAAAAAAATGACACAAAATATTTAATGAAATTGCGCCGGATCATTGGGCAAATATTGGCGGCGGTTTCCGATATGGTGGCACATTACACGTGTTTTGCATGTGTATGTGTGCGTGGACTGGTTGGTACTATTCGTGGCTAATTGTTGGGGGTATAGCCTCTATTTACTATTTAAAATGTGTGTCGACTGGCAGGAATTTCTTTAAAAAGCTGAAATGCTGTAGAGGAATAATTTGATCCATTGCTCCATACGATGCATTTGAATAAAAAAGCAGGTCCATCGATAACATGGTACCTTGGATGTTATGGCGAGGGAATGATGGCTTTGCTGTGGTGGTGGCGTTAATCCGCCTGGGATTGTTTTTCAAAACGTATTAATGAGGTTGCCATATGACGCTAAAATGGAAATTTGGAGAGAGGAGGGGAGGAAAAAAAAAATGAGTGCATCTGGGGAGAGGCACTAAACGGCCCCCCTCCCCCCCCCCAAAAAAAAAACTGTTTGTTACAATGTTACCTGTCAGCTTTCATCCCAAACCGGGGGCGCTTAGGTCACATCGAAATGCTCGCGTCCGAAATAATCTATTACTACACACGTTACATTATAGTGCAAACTAGTAAATGTCACGTTAATGCGATGATAACGCCGACGAAAAGATTACACGTTGGATTATAATTTTAATGGATATTCTGAAACAGATTTTCCCACCGCAGGGATAACACCTACCGCGCTTTTTAAAGTACAAAAATTGTGCTAAAATTTATCGCATTACAAGTTTCTATTACTGTACATATTAGAGTAAGCAATTTCATCCCGCTCCGAATTTAATCGTTTCAGAGCCATTCCGTCTTTAGTCCGGATTATCTAAATCTCACTGCCTGCACATACATCACTGTACATAATGTAAAATCAATGACCTCCCCTCGGTGCACTGTACATGCATTTTCTGTGATGACTCTCATTATCCCCTGGGAATAAATTCCTAATCCATCAGTCCAGGACGCGCGTTAATAAGGCTAATCAGCTGCCAAAGGATCGCATATCAGCGCGGGCCTATAGAGTTACCCTTTTCTCGCTTAGTATACTTGAAACCAGGCGCACTTTGAAGTGCCATTACCCTCTTACATTGAGTGACAGTGAGGAACTTGCACTGCACACCTGCCACTGACTCGCTTTTTCGCTTCACAATAGGAGGGCAAAAAGAAATCTAAAAGAGAAGTAGGAAAAAGGAAATAGAAGTTTTTTTTTCTTCTTCTTCCAAGTCTAGGACCTGACCCCACAGCATGACCCCAGAAAAGTAATTGGTTTCCGCGCCGGGGGAAGTGCAGCAAAAGAAAATCAAGCACACCTGCCAGAGCTCTCATGCAGCAAAGCAGGCCATCAATCAATAAGCCGTCAGCTATATCCAGACTACTGCACCTTTTTTTAACACTACAACTATTCGACCTCGCACAATAAAGCCACGGTTATTAAACCTTCGCTTCTTTTCTTATTTTCAAGCAAATATGACGCCCGTTCCGAAACCACAATGGTTCGAGTACCATTGGAGAAGATCATACCACTAACGGCTTGAATATTTATTTTTATGATGTGGTTACATACTTATGCAGTGGCCAAAGAGAAACTTCAGTTTGAAATAAACTACGGGCAGTTTTTTTATAACAAATAAACTTTTTTTCACGTCAAAACTGCGGTCTTATCTCTCCCTCAGGTCCTTGTAGCACGAAGATTCCGGACCAACTTTATTTTTCCGGAGTTGTTTTCATCTCATTTTTGCTCCAGCGCCGGATCCTGGAAGATGACCTGATCTCCAGCCCCAGCTTTTTCAATTAGAGTCATGTCTTCTCCGCAAAGTTAGGCAGTTTGTAAGCGTATATTCTGTCGACTGGGAATATTGTAAGTAATTGGCATGAAAAAAAAAACTTGCAGAACAGACCACTTTCATATTGCCAACTTATTCGATACAGAAATCTAATTGTGGCACATGCGAATAGTTGGTGCTAAATTAGGTTAATGGCAAAAAGGGTGGTGCAGTTTTGGAAATTGGCATTGTTAAACTCTCATTACAGTGTCTCATTAGCTAAACTGGACGCAAAGGCAATATACTCTGGCTCTGAAAGTTGCACACTATGCTCGCGTTAACAAATATATAAAAAAATATTGCAATTAACTTTTATCAAAGGACACAGCAGAAACGGCCCGTTCGCAGTGTTGATTTCTCCGTGGGGTGCGATAATTTTTAGTGGAGGTTGGCAGTAGCATCAGGTACAAAAGTGAAACTCGAATGAGGGGGAAAAAAATCTAGTCATACACTTCCACATGCGATATTGCGAGTTTAAAATTGTGATGTCGCAATTTTCCAGTCAGATATGGCCACAAATCACTGGAAAATTTGCATTATTATACATTCTCTGCTGCCAGACCATATCTTGTAGTCATCACGATGCAATTTGTGCAATCTATAATAATTAATTATTGGTGAAGTACATTCCATGAAAACCATCAGTAAGTTATTGTTAATTCAAACAGCATTTATAATCTTAGAATGGTGCAGTTTGTACCTTTCTGGTCTGTTTCAAAGGAATCAATCCCATTTGAAGTGATCACAATACTTATCACAATCGCAAATACGGAAGGAAAGTATTGAATCTATCTCTCGTGCAAATATATTGAGAAACGTCAACATGCTGAATAGTATATAATTATCTTTAACTCCAAAATCTCTGTGTGCGCACATTCAAGCAAATTACTATCGCAACACTGCAGCATCTGCCCAGTTCAGAAAACCGTGTATATAGGCTGGTTTATCAAAGGAGGTCAACTACACACGAGTGAACAGGCACAAATGCCCCCACCGGCTATATAAGGGAATGCTGCTCGAGCAAGGATGAAAATCAACATTACCGCTTCTGGGCATTAAGAGACGCCTCGCTAAACAATAAGTGACTCGACAACTAAACTACACAACCGAGTATCGCACAGCCCACGAAACGCGAGATCGAAACATTAATAATGAAGGACTTAATAAACTCGTCCCGTTCCTTCTTTCATCAGAATCGATATTTCCCTCCCGATTCCGCAACAATGGAAGGGGNGTAGGAAAAGTTGCCTGTCCGTAAGTGCGGGGCCCTTCCAAGCCATGATAAAAGGTCCGATTGTGTCTGGCTGGCAAGACACTCTTGTCCCCAGGAATTATGGTTGGCCGGATCCAGCTTCCAGCACACACCAGATCCCCCCCCCCCCCTTTACCGGTCCCGACATCTCTTTGTGACATTGCCAATGAAGACCTACAGATTAATTGCTTTTCCATCCAAGCCAGCACAATTAATACGGACAACGCCTCTAGGGATTTTGTATCCTTGGAAAAGGTGCGGCAATGGACCGCCCTGTAAATCCCGGTCTTGTCGGAGGGGGTATACGTGGGTGGGTTGATCTGAATGCAAAGCATTGAGACTCGCCCTTCTAGAGCTTTCATTAGCAGGCACTCAGGGAGTCGAAAACCGCGGTGCTTCGATCGCAATGAGAGGTTGAGCTGCAGTGTGCGCCAGACATCATCGGGACCCACTTTCTCATCCATCTGGAGCAGACCTCGACAATAGGAGAGGGGGGGGAAAAAAAGGGAAGAGTAGGAACTCGATGGATGACACTCATCTTCATTGTAGCCAGGTAAACACACCCACTGCGACCAGGCTTTGCTCAATGGGGATGAGTGCTCGTGTTGTCTGAATAAAGTCCTCTCCTTCAACATTTCCGCCCAATTTTCTCCTGCAGGGTTGGTTTATTTGCTCTAGATCCCCCCTAGAGTGCTGCTCCCAGGTGGTTACTCTTTACAAAGGTCGGTACACACAATGGGTTATTAGAGGCATTCTTTTCAGGTCGACCACAGGAACTATTATATCTAAGGAGAACCTGAACAATTTCCTGCAGCAAGCACATCTTTTATGTAAAGTGAAACCTGAATTCCCGCATTTATCGTTTTTTCCCTTATCCATCGTTTTCATTTCAAAAGTCACGACAAGAACGATCAACCGTTTTTGCAATTTGCAATTTCTTCAATACTACAAAGACCTTTCATATAAAACCGCATCAAGAGTCTCGAGCCTCTAAATTACCATTTCAATCACCCAAGAACTGCACAAACTTTCTGCTGTGCCAATGAGTTGGGGTAATTGACCAAAATCTGCACAAATCTTTTCCTCGGGAAAAGTTCTGAATTGTGCCAGGACTAAACTATTAACAGTTTGCAAAGTCTTCAAAGCGCAAGTTTTCTTTGCAGATACTTGATTTTGTACCGGATTGCAATCTAGGGGTGTATGCCTCGAAGGGGGCCAAAAACCGAAGCAAGAAATTTGGTCTCGCTCAGCATTTTGGAAATTCGCCAGAAATGTGCAAAATGCTCGAATGCATGTGGCAAAAGCAATGATATCCTGTCAGCTGTACCATATAAGCAGTTTCTTGCAGAACAACAGACGCAATGCGGCCTACAAAGTATTACATCGTGGTATATTTTACTCATATTACTATCAAGTACGCATGAAGCCTTATTTCTTTCACTTCAAAGATAGGATTTGGCGATACGAGCACAAATTTCTTTTTTTCCTTTCTCGATCCCCCAATTCGCAAAACTAAGCGCATTAGAGCCTATTCATATCGAGGCCTGTCAAGTCATCCCTTTTTTTTACAAAGCGCAATCGATCGGTGGATTTTAAATCTCTGGGAACAGATTACGACTGTCTATCAGCGTCGACACGGACCGGTTTCCACATCGTCGCCGGATTCATCTGCATCGAAACTCATCCCAGCTCAACAAAAATCCAGCGTCCCCACCCCCAAAAAAGGGAGAGTGTTTTTAAGCCTGTGTCCTCTCTAGAAGAGACAAGTGTTGGAGATGGGTCTGACATGCGCTTTTTTTGAAAGAGAAAAAAAAAAGGGGGGGGGGGGGCGACTCCAGCAAAAATATGGGGCCTAAACTCCTCCCAGCAGACACACTATAGGGGTTATGGCTCGAACCGGGTCGGAATATAATTCGGGGCCATATCCGGGTCCAATCTGTCCTCAGGGGGCTGAGACAAGGGTGACGAGGCGAATATCCCGCCGTCAAATCCGGTTCCAAGGAGCCAAGGAGTCTTTTCATCAACCGGATGGTCCGGATGCAGCGTCCATCAGCAATTTTTGTTCTTTTTTTAAAAAAAAAAAGGTAGTTGCAAGACTTGCTGCGCAGTAGGGATGCGCACGGTCGGTTTCAACATTTCATAGCCAATTATTTAGTTAACGAGGCTTCCAGGACCAAATGACATCTCTACAAAAAGTGATCCTCTGGTGCATACAAGTTCGGGCATGAAGTTTGGCGAGCCACCTTGTGCAGGACCACTCCCTGTAGGGTTACCTTCCTCTCGAACCGCCTTCTGGACGTCTGCAAATTTAGAAATCGATTTCCAATCGAGAGCAACGGGGGGAGAAATAAATGCATCCTAACGTTCTCTCTCTCCGGGCCTCCCTTTTTCCACCCACCACCCCACCTTCTCCCTTAAGAGGTGAAACTCGATTAGAAAGTACTTTGTCTGCTACAACCGTGGCGCTGAGATATACACTCTGTTGTCCTGCCAATTTGATGAGCTGCTCGTCCCCGATGTTGCCTTCCACCCCACCCCTTTTTCCGGTGTTTACCTTTGCCTCAGGGCCTCCGGTGGGCGAGTCAACAACCCCTTGTTTCTCTCTCTATCACGCAATCTAAAATTTATACACACAGACAGGAAGACCCGAAACAAATCTGCAAATTATTATTACACAAAACTTGAGAAAATTGTCGAAACATTACTGTAATGAACAGATGTCCAAATGCAGAGCAGACAAGGGTCCAGAAGTTGGAGAGTAGCTTTTGCTAATAGGAAGCGCACCTGGTTTTAGACCCCCCCCCCCTTACCCCCAAAACCCCTTCTAGGCGTCCTATATCTACAATGGTGTAATTACACGAGCTTGGCTCGGATCCTGCAGACTCTTAATGAGCAGCTCCCCAGCACTTCCACTGCCTCTTGTCTCCCAACCACACACACTCACTACCCCCAGTCCTCTTCATTAATCTGCCGGCTGCAGCCGCCCAGAGGAAAAGACGAGGACTTCCCAACCCTACCAGTTGTATATATCTTGTTCTCCTGGAGTCGTGTCCGACGGGGGCTCGTGCAATGTCAGGATTGCACCTCTGGAGTGGAAATGACGGAGAGGGGAAGCCTTCCAGAAGATTTACTTTCTCTGACAACGTTAAAGTACAGACTGAAATACTGCTTCATCC
Organism: Catajapyx aquilonaris; assembly: GCA_000934665.2. Taxonomy (NCBI): domain Eukaryota; kingdom Metazoa; phylum Arthropoda; class Diplura; order Dicellurata; family Japygidae; genus Catajapyx; species Catajapyx aquilonaris. Next base: position 54,901 of record JYFJ02002026.1, on the reverse strand, counting down.
GCTTTTTTATACCTCCCAAATCCAGCAATGATTGGTGCCTAGTGTCCTGTCCGAATAAATCCGGTTTCCAAAAAATCAGAAAAGTGTTGGCAAACAATCTTGGAAGACAAGACTGAATGTTTCATAAAGCCCTTGCTTCAGCTCTTTTCGACAGGTCTTCCGAAGAAAAAAAGTCAGCGTCCCCTGAAGACTTGGAGACGAAAAGCAAAGTTGGAGGTCCCGTGGGAAACACCCGGGACTACTCTAGACATTCCGGGAGACCTGCTGGATCATCCGGATTTATGCTGTAGAAGCAGACTTGTCGCAAGTAAACGTGATCCGAATCACAAGGTTGTTTCATTGCGATTCAAACAAAATCCTGACACTCGCAACTATTCCCACTCATAATGATCATAAAAATGCAGGCTCCAATTTCCTGAAGAAACATCTCTTCCCATCTGCAAGGGATGCTTTAGAGCGAGTGTCTCTGGCGTTTCTAGGGGTTTTTTCCCCTTCTTCCCAATTTAGTACTGAGGCTCTTTTCACCAGTCCCAAAGCCCGTTTCTGCTTGGCTCACAAAGAGAGAAGCATTAAGGGAGGGCTTCCTATCCTCTCTTCTTCTTCTTCTTCTTCTTCTTCTTCTTCTTCTCCTCTCTTTCGAGGGATGCTGGGGAAGAAAGGTATCGACCAAAAAGGGGTAGGCAGAAAAGAGGTGGAAAAGAAGGCCTTGTTGTTGCTTCCATCCGGATAGTACCAGGCGGAGAAGAGCCAATAGTGTGCATTTCTCAGTCGAGCCGCAGGATCCGATAAGGCAAACGAGCTACCAATCCATCTTCCAATAGATAACAAAAAAATGGGCTTCAATTCGAGTAACCTTACCCGCTTCGCTTATTCAGCCTGAGAGGAAAAGTAAGGAAAATGGCATCCCAATTCTGGTGCACTCCATTGACAATTTTGCAATAAGAGAGGACTAAAAATTGATAAACAATCGGCCATATTGTGTGGAAGGTCCAGTTATGGCGATTTAGTTGATCCGGTCAGCGACATGTGGCTGCGAAAATTGCGGTTCGATTCGACCGTTTTTGGCACTAATGGGAGTTTGGTAGTTGCTGAAACGTACAATTTTAACCATGGACACAGCTCTCTTGCAGTGTCCGGTTAACAAAAGGATAGGTGGAACCGATGCCACCCCGAACAGACTTGGGGGGGCTCCAAAATTGGCAACGTGGCCCACCCCTCCTCCTCCCTCGCCATCAGACATGCGGATCAATACCCAAGTCAGGATCTCGGCACTTGTACCCCACAGCAATTTGTACCCGAAGATGTCCACAAGTGGCAACTCAGAAGAACCTTCCATGCAACTGGCAACACCCTGTACCTCTCTATATAGTGGCCGCCATTTTTTTCTCTCCTCCGCCCTCAAAACCAATTTCCGACAGAAATCTTTTGACTGGAATCTTTCAGGGCTTCGGGCCATTTCCTAACGGTTTCTAAGACTCCAGTAAATCACTAACACTGTGCTTCACTTTCTAACTCTTCTAAGAGCCCGCAGGTGCCAATTGACAGGCGCAAAAGTAGGCCTAGGGGATGGAAGGGTCGTAGGCTGTATCAGATCCACAAACGATGCTGTTCACTCGGCGTTTGGTCCAGTTTGTAGCACACCCTGTATGTTTGCAGTTTTTTTCGCGAATTCCATGTCTTTTTATTGCATTTGGCAACACTTGGTATCCACGCGCTTCACCTTACAACCGTGTGACGCATCGACTCTGCCATCTTTGATTATTTTTACCGAACCTATTTCTGGTCCGAAATCCTACCTGATAATGTCGCAGACAAAAAGGATATAGGCACATGTCTGTTCGCGACACCGAAACCGACACGCTAAAAAAGATTGGCAAGAAAAGGAGAACAAAAAAAACCATTATAGAGGAACAAGAAAAGAAAGAGAAATCTGGTCCGGATATATCGCGACAACTAATGCGTCTTTTTTTTTTGTTCTTCGCCACGTCCCTCAACATCGCAGAAAGATTTCTAAAGTACCCTGACATCTGTCGCAATCTTCGGCTGCACAATTGAGCGGTTTGGCGCGCACAGACACCAAAAAAATTTTTTTGAGCACATTCGGAATTCGAAGCGAATCCTCCAAACCAGAATCTATCACACCGGACCGACGACTCCAAGATTGCTTTTTGTACTTTCCAAACACACCCGGGGAATGAAGAAGAAGTAGAAAAAAAAGTTTGATCAAATACCTATACACACACTCGCTTTGATCCTGGTTTTTTTTTTCTTGGGCACTATTGCATCTTGTGTGTTCAATCGTCTTTCCGCAGCAAAAAAAAAAATTGCGATGGATGCAAAAGCTTTTTTTCAGGTTTTTATAGCCTTTGAGGTCTTGTTCTTGTGAGGAAGTGGCACGATATCATCTTCCGCTTCCCATAACGCTCTTTCATGAGGTGTAAAAAAAAAAGGCCGTCGTTACGCCCCAAGTTTATACGCTGGGAAGAGGCCCATCGTCTTGACAACTATTTCCCTACTCATCCTCTCCATTCGACACGGGAATGAATTTTCTACAGGAACAATGGCCAGGATTTGCCAAAAAAAAGAGTCAATCTCAGGATGCACAATGGCGGATAATTAAAAAGAGAGGCGTACATTTCCCAGGATTACAATCAGGCTAATGTAGTGTGCAAAGAGGAGCAATTGGGAGCCTACCCGAAGTGTTTCCTCCTGTAATGAATCCGGGGCTGCAGTTTTGCCTCCATTTTATTTTAAAGCTGCAATTGCAAGTTCAGAATTTTTTCGCGATTTTTTTTTTGTTCAGCAGCTGGCCGGTTTACCAGGTGGAAATTACTGGTCCCAAAATCAACAATGTCCCGGACTTGCCAATAATCGGTGTAAATTAGACAATTGGGGACACCATCGACCTTGGACGTCAACGGTTATTACCTCTCGTCGTAGTGACAACAGGCCATGATAAACAAGGTGTGACGACGTGATTCGCACGCCATTTACAACGCCGGTAGTAATTTCCGACGCCCACATGAATGGCGTCGCTTGGCATTAGCTTCAAAAAAAAACAAAAATCCGGTAGTATGCGGAGGTTGTTGACAGTGCACTGTAACACGCCGAGTGGGCTGCGAAATTTTTGGGGGGGCAAATATGCATTCGCATTATGTATACAAAAGAGAGCAAATCTTAAATTCGCAATAAAGGGGCGCTTCCAAAAATGGCATCATTTTAGTGGAGATGGTTGCGAAAATCCAGGCTGGACAATTCCGATTTTGCAAATTTTTTTTTGGCAACAACACTCGAAATGATATCATTTCGAGGCGACATTCTCGTTGATGTCACTTATATGCAAAACTGGCGTTTTCGCTCCAAGCTTTACACCATGGTTCAATCAACACTTTTTACTGCAAATTCGCAATAATTTTTTTAACCGGTACGAGCCTAACCGGCTCCTCTAAAACCGCTCCGAAAAACGTGTCCTACTCCGTTCAACTTCCTGGTTATTGACTCTGGTTGCTGAAAACTCAGTTCATCACTCAGTCACTCGGTTCCGACGAATTTGGTGGGCATGACGGTGCACTGTGGGAAAAGCTTTGATAACAGTAGTTGATGAAAACAAACAAGGGCAAAGTGCATTTTCTCATAATGCAATGCGGTTACAGCGCACACAGCTCGTAAGCCCCCCCATCCACAGCTTGTGTGTGTATATTTCGGCTACTGTACTTGAATAAGAGAGGTGGACGTAGAGGGGGGGTTGGGTTTGTGAATAATGCCTGGACCGTTATTATGCATGCAGGAGAGAGTGTGTGTGCATATACGTGTGTAGGTGTGTCTGCTTGCAAAGTACTAGAGCGAGCCTTCAGAGTGCATTAGCTTCAGGCCTGCCTCTCAACGCTTCTATTATTTTTTTGAATCCCATCGTGCGGCACACTCACCTGAATCTATAGTGGTTACGCCCAACTGTACTCGTGATTTAAGCTTAAGTGTCTCGATTTAAAAAAAAAACTTCAGGCGCGCACGTGAATCTTAAAAGCTACAAAAAAAAAGTCTAAATGATTACTGTAACTCAGGCAGTTCGAAAACTCAAGTGTTCAAACAAGTGCTCTCAAGCAAATCAGCTACAGTACAATCCGCTTAGTTGAAGAACTCGCCAGAAAATTGGATGCAATAATCTGGATAAGTCAGTCAGACGGAGCTGACAGCATGAAGAAGAATAATTAGTGGCTTTCGAATTCTAGGAAAAAGGATGGTTTATTTCATGCCTTATTTTGTGCAAAAAAAACTGTAACAAGGATCAATATATTTCGCTTATTATCATTCAAAATATTGCCTGTACACCAAATGCATCGCAAATTTTAACTACACTCTACACGTCTCCACACTGCTGTTCGTATGATGGGAAAAAATGTGTACATGTAACTACTTTCGGCACAGTGCACATTTCACTCCCTTAGGCGGAGAGGTGTTTATAAAAATTCGCAATTAGAATAATTAGAGTGTATATTATACTGTTCACCCTCACGTGAAGAACAACCCAAGCTGACACAAGCCTGGAGCCAAGAATGCAAATCCTAGTGGAGCCAATTTCACCTGGAGTTAGTAAGATGCAGTCGTTTTTTTTCTCTCCTAGCTCGCCATTTTTGCCCGTAATTTTCCCCTCCCAACCCTATCCCATCTGCGTTAAGATGTTCCCAGACTCCGCTCCTTCCCAATTACGCCGGATACACATCTCCTAGATGACCCTCATTCCTAGTAACCACCTCGGAAACGAAGAACGTCTAATGGCTCATTTATTCCAGGCGCTTCCTCCCTGGTTGAGAAGGAAAAAAAAAAAAGTTCAAAGATGGAGTCGGCTCAAGAAGTTGGAAGCCATTAAGGTGTGACCCCGCTCCGGAAAATAAGGCCCTCAAAATTCGGGTCCGCCCGCGACGCCTACCGGATGCTGGCCCGGAGGATCTGGTGATTTATGCAGGATCTCCCTAACATCTCTCCCCTTTTCCCTTTGCACCAGCCGGCCAGCGTCCGCTCTGCTGACCACAAGCCCTCGCCATCTTCCTAATCTCCTACTCAAAAATTGATAAAAAAATAAGCCTAGCTCGAAGCGGATGTTCCGGAGGGGGGGGGNTTGGGAAGTTTGTAACACATAGGCCGCTGCTTTGGTGTGGTGTTGGTGGTACCGCATCCCCTCAGGCTCAGTACTGTACATTACCAAGTACATCCACCAAGAATTTTGCTTTAAAAAAATGTGACGCACACTGTGATTTTCCTCCAACACTCGTGAGTTGTTACCAAAAGTATTGGAGGAAAATCACAAACGCACAGTTTGAGAACATTGTTATAAAAGTTGGGATAACGGACAGGCTACGAGGGGGGGGTTATAGACTTCCCTTTAAAACAAAAGGGGGCTTCCTGGTAGCTTCAAGAGTCAGGATAAAAGCCGGATTAATGGGAAGCGATTAGTGAGCTTTGTGGTGGATTGGTCTCCGTTCGGCTCCTCTCCACAGCTTGTAATGAGAGTCTGGAAACGCCTCACTTTAATCACGTGGTTCAATTGCACCTTGTCACTGGCTCAAATAATGCAAAAAGGCGATGTAAAAATATTTTCTGCACAACTCGGCCGGTAGCAGCGATTTGGTCACTGCTATTGCAAGAGCAACTCGCTGTACTGTCTCCCAAAACAGTACATAGCTACAGAACCAGGCTTTGTCATACACTGCAGTGGGCTGGACTTAATACATGGGGTTCGTAACCTCTGCAGAGCCCAAAATTGGCGCTTGGACCGATATGTGACACTCATTTCTCCAGAGAAAAAGGGTCGGCGACACGCCTCGGCAGCCACCCACCAAAAGGCCCTACTTTTCTTCCTAGATGCCCCGGTATGGCGTTTCCAGACTCGAATAAAACAGCGCATTAGCCCCCCCCCCAACTCCTTCCCCCCAACACCCGCTTCCACAAGGGGGAGAAAAAAAAACTTGGAACAAACCATTCCGCCGGATCTAAAAGATCGCTTCAAGCTCGGCACAACTTGGACACCGCAAAAATATAACTACTTTTGCCTCCGTGGGACCAGACAAAATGTAATTTGCGACGCGGAAAAAACTTGGGGATAAAATGAACCCCCCCATCCATCAACTACGAATCCTTGCTGTCACACAGGAAAATTGCGGAGAAATCGGGATCACCCAGGACTTGGCCGCACTGTTGTGTGTCACTTTTTTATATATTTTTTTTACCTGGAAGGCGACGTTCATTGATTGCCAATATCCAGTTTCGATCGGTCGACCTTCCGGCATCGGAAGGAAGACGCCGCCACACGTCAAATGTCACCCAGGCAAATTTCAGGAAGGTTATTGCATTTTAGGAAGGCAGTCAACCCACCGAGTTGAAGTATAAACAAGCCTGTCTGGCCCGCTTCTCTATATAACGACCGATCACAATATATTGATAGATAGGTAAACTGGCTAAGGTGCACTGCGGCAAAAAAAAGTCTGCAAAATGTTTTTTTTTACGGCGACTCCGCAATTTTTGGGCCAAACAACAAATTTGATCGATACGCAGCCAGGCATTGAATGGAAGCAGAAAAAGTCGGATGACAGGAATTTGGACACCGAAAATAACCAGGTTGGACCCACGGAATCTTCCCCTCCCAACACGCGTGTCCCTTTTTGTTCCCCCTTCCCTCCCTCCCCCATTTCCGGCAGAGCTTGATAAGTGTCTGGTCCTAATACAGGGTAGTCCAACAATAAAGCACTTCTCGTATAAATCCGCCTGTTTTAAACCATTCATAATAATATTAGGTTACGTATAACAGTCGAAAATAACTGCTTACTCTTAGGGGGGGGTCGAAAAACGCAATGGCTGTCGACTTTTTTCGGCTTCACATAATTAGCAGTTATTTGAACTGATTCTGGTCCAACAATGAAGCACTTCTCGTTTAAATTCGGCTATTTTAAACTCATTTCTAATAATAGGTTACATGTAGTGGTCGAAAGTAACTGCTTACTCTGAAGGAGCCGAAAAAGCAATAGCTGTCAGCTTTTTCCGACCCCACATAATAAGCAGTCGAAAGTAACTGCTTACTCTGAAGGGGCCGAAGAAAGCAATAGTTGTCAGCTTTTCCCGACCCCACACAATAAGCAGTCGAAAACAACTGCTTACTCTGAAGGGGCCGAAAAATGCAATAGCTGTCAGGTTTTTCCGACCCCACACAATAAGCAGTCGAAAATAACTGCTTGCTCTGAAGGGGGCGAAAAATGCAATAGCTGTCAGGTTTTTCCGACCCCCACACAATAAGCAGTCGAAAATAACTGCTTGCTCTGAAGGGGCCGAAAAATGCAATAGCTGTCAGCTTTTTCCGACCCCCACACAATAAGCAGTCGAAAATAACTGCTTACTCTGAAGGGGCCGAAAAATGCAATAGCTGTCAGCTTTTCCCGACCCCCACACAATAAGCAGTCGAAAACAACTGCTTACTCTGAAGGGCCCGAAAAATGCAATAGCTGTCAGCTTTTTCCGACCCCACACAATAAACAGTCGAAAACAACTGCTTACTCTGAAGGGGCCGAAAAATGCAGTAGCTGTCAGGTTTTTCCGACCCCCACACAATAAGCAGTCGAAAACAACTGCTTACTCTGAAGGGGCCGTAATATTGCTTTTTCCGACCCGACATAATAAGCAGTTATTTGGACTGCTACAAGTAACTTAATATTTGTTACTATCTGCGAATTGGGTAAATCAATCAGAGTTTTTAGTAGTTTCAGGCTTGTTGGCCCACCCTGTATGATAAAAATGGGTAGGTGGATGGGTGGGCATCGACCCCTCGTATATTATTATCCAGATGGGGGTGGGGGGGATACGAGGCCACGCCCAGTTGCACACACAGATTCGTCGGCGCCGCAACCCCAAGTTGTCAGGGACTCCTCGCCACCCACCCTAGAAAACGATGATGAATCGCGAGGCCTGGCAGGGCAGACACGCGACTCACGTCCAATGTTCATCAGATGCCCCCCCGTATCCAGATGAACCTTACGACCCGTGTCACGACCACAGCCAAAAAGAAGGGAGGGGGAATAAAATCTTTGAATCTACCTGCAAAACCCAGGTGGTCTCTTGTTTGCCTCCGCTCGGCTTGGCGATGCCCGTTGCTTTGGGGATTCGTACGTGACTTTACTTCATAGACAATGCCGCGTTCGGAACACGGGTCACGCGCCCACCGGTAGCAACGTGCGACCGAAAATAACGGCCGAAGAAAGCTGGGCACGCGTCTGATTCCGAGTTATGGTCCGGCACTTCATATCACGTCTGAGTGCGGTATTTACTCGAGACCCTCCGCCGGAAACCCGATGAACAACTAAGGCTGCAGAAGGGTACAGTGCCGAAAAAGTATTTCCGAAAACCCTATGTGTACGTAAGTCCATTTTACGTAACTCGGAACAATAATCCGAAACCACAACACTTTTTGCCCCCTGCAAAAAGTGTCTTGTTTTCGAAATCCCGCGTACCAGTTTGAGCATGTCGAATTTTTTTAAACATAAATCCGGATCTACGTACATTTGGTACATACAGAAACTAGTTTGAGGCAGTACACTACCCCGTCGTGTAAGCCCAGCCATTTAACTAATTGGATAAAAGCATCAGGTAAGCCGTGTTGACATTTTTGCAGTGATGTGAAAAACCTTACTTATTTTCGTGACTCGTTGCTGCTGGGCATCAACGTCGGGTTAATGCGGCTTGAAAACATATCCAGGCAAACGTGGCGCTGACATCTAAACTATCAAAAGGCTTAAAAATAAGCCTGGTCTCGTGATTCAACTTCCGGGGAGGAATAGAGACGACTTCTGCCAAGAAAAATAAAAAAACTTGGTGGTACTTCCGGCTGCCTCGTTGCTTAGGACCTCCGTCTCATTAACGTCTAGCTTCTTGTTAACCTTCCAGAGACTGCTGGGGCTGGTCTTGGAATGAAATGATCAAAGGTGGACAAACTGTGGGAATGTCTTAATCGGATCAGACCCCCTTTCAAACTGCCAGACAACTTTTCCAATTACGCACGCGTTTAATAAAGGCTTTTCTCGTCCAGAATGAGACTACTTCATCAGCGGATTCTTTTTTCCTTCTACTTCTACAGGGACTGGAAATACAATCTAGACTCTCGAAGAATAAGGCTTCCGTACCCAACAGTTTTCTTTTGCGAATTTGTTGCACCAAATTGCGGACGAGTGAGGTAAACAAGTGACCAGGAAAATATCCTGAAGAGTGGACGGTTGTTGATTACGCGGGTGTCCACTCTTTTAATCCCAGACCCACAATTTGAGACCATGTCGTTGTCGTCTCTTCTGTCACGAAATGGCATCGAGCACGCCACTATAAAAAAGAGTAGCCCCGAGCCCCGCAGCAGCAGAGTGAATTACAATAATTTTTGAAGGTAGTTCCACCCGGTTCCTAATTCGCAAATGGTGCTGTATCTGCTCCGGTTATCACATCTTCGTAGGGGAGAAAAAACGAAGGAGAGACGATGGAGGGAAAAAAAAGTTACTGACAACCTCAAAATGGGGGAAAGGGCCTGGAGGAACTAAATTAAATAGGTAGCAAGCCCCGTTTTTTGGGGGGCTTCTTGTGGGAGGGGAGGGTGAAAAAAAAAAGAAGAAGAAGAAGAAGAAATAGGAATCGATTCGAGTCCTGGGAGCGGCAAAAGAGAACCTGTGTGGATTCATTCCGAGTGAACCCTGCCGCGTCAGCAATACAGAAATTAAATTTTCATGCCGGAGATGGGGAACGAAGCAACGGGGGGGCTGGGGGTCGATTCCAGTGGGTGGAAGTAAAAAAAAAAATTTAAGCATATTTCATTAAATAGCTCTCCGTTTTCAGAATTACTCTAGTTTCTTTGAATGCGATGAACAAACAATTAAATCACTCGGGAAGCGCATAATACATATATATTATACATGTTAGCATCGGTCACAATGGTTCATGTTTTGATCTAGTTACACTGTACGCTCATGTTAACGTATATAATGAGCCATTGTTTGCAGGTAAGCTATACGCTCTGGCTTTGTACGCAGGCTGTTGCTTACTTATGCTGTAGAAGCTTACAGTTGCAAAGTCGCCATATATTCCTCTCTTACGAATTTTGGACTGTAGGACAGTGCTTTTTGCTAATAGATGCTATGTAGATACCCCCCCAAAAATGGGTGCCAGTAATTTTCGATAATACTTGTCGTCGATGTGACACCTGGGAGCCATCAGTTTTTTTCCCGTGGAAATCGGGCGATATCATTCCCCGCGATCGCCCTGTGGTTATTTCGAATTACAGCGGTTGGCCCCGTTTTCTCGGTTGGCCAAATTTCCGTATCTCGCACGTGACGGCACGCATTGAGTAACGAAATGACACGCGAAAATTTCGCGTATCACAGAGCGTGACTCCCATCTTGATGACCTCAGTGCTCGGTACAAGGCAAATACTTCATTAGCCTCCTTCTCACTTTTTCGCCTACAAGTGATTCGTTTTAAAAACTTTTCCCATTTCAGTTTAATCCATTTCTCTTATTGGACTATACAAAGAGCTCGTGTTAATTCTGGAAAGGTAAAATTGCCATTTTCTATTCCGTGGGCGGCACGTGCTGTCACCTTTTCTTTCCTTCCCTCCCTATAGTCTTTCGCCCCCCCTCAAAAAAGAAAATGCCTCGGAAGGACCCGGATCGTCATTCAGGAAGCGGGGACAAAGGACATCCCGTCGGGAACGAGTCGAATGACAATGAAGGAGGGGGAGGAGGAAGAAAAAAAAAGAGCAAGGAAGGAGCCAACAATGATAATAATATATCATGTGAGCCTTTTTCGCAGTGACTTGTTTTAAAATTGTTACGTCCGGATCCGATTGGAAAATCATTTTTCATATAGCTTTGGGATGCACTTCTTCCAGTTAGTTAATTTTACGCTCTCTCTCTATAAAATATAAACATCAGTTTTTCTGTATGTACAGGCAGACCCAGACTTACGTAAATTGGAGGCCGGACCAAGCAAAAAGTGTTTTGTGTTTCAGGACAATCCCATATTCAACTTACGTATACGCAAGTCGGGGGCTTCCGGTAATTACAATATACAAATTGCGCCTTACCTTTTCCATGAAGCTGCTGCCTGTTTGTATCCGTTTTGAGGCTCTCTGCTGTGTGGACCAACTCGTCCAGTTGTGGCTTCTTCTGCTCCAGCTCCCGGAGAACATTCTGAGAAAAAAACCCAGATGGAGAAAAAATTATTACATATAGACGGGAAAACGGGCTTGCTTAAAATTTCCGGATAATCTCCTGAGCCCCCGGAGCAGCCTCCAAAAGGCCCGGAACAATTTCACTCATCCCTACAAAACTTGGAGAGTTATTGGCCAGACCCGAACAAAGAACTAGGGAGGGCTAGATGGAGGAGGGGGGAGAAAAAAATAATAATTTAACATGCTCTCCTGGTGGGAGGGCCCGTGGCCTGGGCTTAATTAATTTATACATTGCGCAGGGAAAATTAAGGCCTTTCATTTCTCGCAGGAAACAGCGCACTCTGTTGGGCTTGCAAAAGGGTTGTGGGTTCAGTGTATAAAAAAAAGGTGGTGAATTTTATCACCCCTCGGGTTTATGAGGCGTTTAATGCTTTTGGGGGGGTTCCCCGCCTTTCCCTTTTTCCCTTCCATTTGTTTTACCCCTTCCGCAAATGCCTCCCAAAACATCCAGAGGTGCGGACCCTCTTATTCTTACCACCTTGTTTCGTTTTTAACTACGGGCTTTAGTAGGGGTTTCCGCAAATCCGGCGGCATTTTAGCAGTACGTGTTACAACTTTACGGAGTTTTCCGGGATCGCCTCCGAGTGAAGCTTGTACAGGGTGGTTCCAAATCCCAGGTCCACACACACACACAAAAAAAAATTAGTATTCGCTGCAAATCGGGGTGGATCCAGGCGATTATTTGCTTATTCATCAGTTGTTGCAATTGATTCGCACGAGTCCATTGTATTGCACCGCCATCATTGGAATTGGCAAACCGCTATTTACAAAATCCGGCAGGCACACACACACGTGCATATTTATAACCGCGTTTGTATGTCCAACTTCTGCTCTCAAAATATTGAACATGGAAAGCCAACATGGATGTCCAGTCTCTGAGGTGTAATTTATGCCGCGTCTCAATTTTCACGCGCAAATAATTACCATTCCCCAACATTTTGCGAATTAAAACAAAAAAACAACTGTGTGGGGGGTTCTCGAAGGAGAAATCAAAATTCTCCTTCTCCCCTCCAAAAGCGATTTTTTACTCGGCCGAGCAGCTAACTCGACGGACAATTTATCAAACTGCCACACCTGCAGCACTGGAACTAATATCAAGCCACACCCTGAATCCGTCCAAAAAGTTGAAAGAAGGCCTAGAGAAAATTGTGCGCAAAAAAAAATCTTGGCGACGGAGATGCATCACTGCATATTTCAATTTGGCCGACAGGTTTTTTTTTTACAGGGCATACAAGGCCGCCAGAGGGCCACAGATCTTTTCAGACCCGGATATTTGGCAACCACGCTCGAGTGGTAGCCAATCAAACGGGAAAGACCCCGGCGGCCATCTTTACAAGCGTGGCTCCCACAAGCCCGTTTTCCAACCCTTGTTTTTCGACAATAAATCCTAACCAACCTTTCCGAGAAAAGATAACAAGTGCTCGGGGATTTTTTTTCCTCTTTCGAAACAAAGGTCCTTTTCCGAGTGTCTCGAGCGGTTTCGCTTTTTGTGCCGGGTCCAGACCAATCAGAGCCTTTACGAGGATGAAAATAAAAGCCCATATGATTTCCTTCATATTGGACAGATACCATATTCTGTAATGATCGCAGGATCCATTATTATAGACAGATACGTCCCACAATGTAACAAGCACGCTCTTGGTGTAATTAGTCTAGGTTCAGACATAACGAGCAACTAAAATCAGAAGCACACAAATCCCTGGAAGCGTCGTTAAAACTTGACATTACAGGAACTGTTTCACTTACAAGTTAGCCCCCGTAATATGACCACTTAAACGCATTCATTGGCTCATCCGCACCTAATATCTGAACCGAACAATGGGCACCTGCTTTAGCCATTAAAATACGCGACAATGTTTAATAGGTTAGGAATAGTATCAGTGCTTTTCAGCCATCGAATCGCCATTGGGGAGGTTATCGCAAATATAACCCTCTCTCTCTCACTCACTCTATGCAAGCACGACCCTTTGGGTGTGAAAGGTGAAAGCAATTATGAGCAAATTTTTGCTCCCATGTGGAGATTCTTGCCTGCCGGTCTACTATCTCTCGGGGAGTGATTTATAGCCAACTGGGGGTGGATAACTGTTTGCCACAAGCACGAAAAGTCAATAGCCTCTATGCAGAAACTGGCGCTACAAATACAGTGCTGCTGAACTCTTTTTTTTAGGGAAAAAAATACCCGAGCTTCATGCAAAGGCCAAAAGTAATTTGCACCCAAAACTTTGCTTCCTCTCCACGTAAGCGATATTTCGCCGGGGATTTATGCCCGAAAAGCACGCTTCTCTCTCAGCCCCGGTTATTCCTGCCTCAGAAAAAAAAAAATACGGACGATGAGAAACGTCGCACTTGTGTACTTTTCTCCCCAGATACCGCCAGCCGACACGCAACGACCTTGACGCTTAAACGCAATCTCCGGATTCTTGTCTCTCTGGGAGATATCATAGCTTGAAGGAAGAAAAAAAAAGCCCAGAGAAAATGTTCCCAGAGAAAAAACATGAGGCCGGTGGCCACTTAATCCTCAGCCGGTGCTCAGGAGACCGTGTCAACTTTTACACGTGCTATCACAGGAAAATATACTGCAGGCTCGGCACGTGCCGTCTGCCCAAGAGAGAGAAGGGGGAGAATATCATGCCCAGAACAGATGGCCCCCCCTAATCAAATTTACGTCACGTCCATACCGATTCCTGGTGTATGCCTGTCGAACTTTGCAAACACCCCAGGACTTTTTCTCCCCCTTCCTTACACCAACTGTGCATGTTAAATCCCAGGGAGAACATATATTAAAGTTAATAAAAAAACCATGCCTTTAACACACACTGGACTGAACAATCCTGAGAATTAATGTCTCTTATCAGCGAACAGAATGGTTAATCCAATTTCTTGGGCTTCCGTATTGCACTCTTTAACCGCTCCAAAAAAAACGGTTGGATCTTACTTAAGGATCGAGGCCATTTCTCTCTCTTCACACCAAGCAAAAGGTATTATAGAGACGCGTCGAGACAGACCATTTCTCAGGCCAGAAAGTCTGGGAAAAGCGAGAGAAGGAGAATGAATAGCTGCAGAACCCTGGAACTGATGTAAGAAGATGGTGTAATTTCCATCGCCATCTACGTCTCCGCAGCCATGAGGATTATAGGAGGGGATTCCCTGAAAGACGCCAAGTTGGCCGACGTTTCGACACTCGTTTTTTTCCCTAATTAGGGACTAATTTACCTAACCGCAAAGCCTTCCCTTAAATTTAAAAAAAAAAATGTTATTTTGCCCATCCGATATTACAAGCAGTTACACTTAAAATAATTCCTCCAGATGTTATCACCCATATTAGCTACTCGAGAAGCCTGCTCATCTTTTAATAGCTTGTATAATAAAGTTGGTTGAAACTATGTCAGCCAAAATGCATCACTTTCAATATTCAGATATTTCGTGCCGTTCATGGCCTCGACCAAATTTCATGTAGCTTCCAAAGTAACAGTTGAACAGTAGGAGAAATTCCTGACATAAAAGAGACATCTCAATTGGAATCGTGTAATTGCAACCATTCTCTGTGACTCTGAAACCACGACAATAAACAACAAAAACCGGCTCAAACGCCATACTTTTTTTTACAACGTGAATATTCGCCAGGGCAACAAAGCCCGACCCGAAAAGCAAAATGAAGGAAATTCGTCCGAATAGTCACAATTGCCCGGCGGTCACAATTACACACATTACCCCTCCTAGTCCGATATTCAAACCACATCAACATTCGGCTCCGGGAGGGACCCCCCAAAAAAAAATCAGTCAGTGTTTTTTTGATTCTCCAATATGAACAGGCAGACACACAAAGACCACACAACAGGTAATAATGCAAAAGCCTCGCGGAACTCGCACACACAAAATCGGCGCATAATGTTCCGCCGACTGACGTTTTCCTCCCGAATAAACAGCCGTCTACAATTACAGAATCCTATCCCCGGTAGTAATAGAAAAGCCTACGGCATCTCCGCCTCAAACTTTACAGCGCCGTTATTAAAGCCGCAATCCTATTTTCCTGTTCATTCCCGCCGGTCCTAATGGCTGCCGTCGGATATCGAGATGCACTGAACAATTCCGTGGAGGGAAATGAACTTGGCCTCAGCACCCGGGGGTTCTCTAGACTCAAATTTTGGGCGGAATGGTGCACGATATCAGGTCGAGTCTGGACACGTGTGGGCCAGAATTTACGGTCCAGACTGTGCTGGAGCCGTGAAAATGAAAAGAGGAGGATGCTGCTGCAGGAGGGGGGCCGATGTCAACCACCTTCCGCTGCCGCCTCCTCTTCATTAAACTTTCCTTACGACTTCCAATTAAACGTTGAAATAAGCCTCCCAGACTAGTCTAAAACTTCATCATCTCGCCCAACACCCCAGACATTCCTCGCAGTTTAAAACGAGGACAAAGTGCCGTACTTATACACTGCTGGAGACTACTTCCCGAGCAAAACTTAAGCCCGCCTTTAACAGTATCCCTCTGCAGCATAAAAGCCAGGACTAATTGCTCCGGGTGTACGATTGACTGGCTTCTGATCCCTTCGTATCGACACACACACATTGCACTGGTTTCAAAAAAATTGTCATCACTCGGCAATCCATGCAACAACCGGAAGGATCAAACCTTTCAATTTTTAAAAAAATGTATGTAATCCACGAGGACAGTGCGTATGAACGCCGTAACTTTTCCGCGAGGCTCACATGATAGGGCACGATCGACATTGCTTACGAGGGCTTCCAAATCGTTATGACATCGACCATGACTCACAGAGCTACAAGGGAGGGACATTGAACCAGCTCCAGATATAATAAAAAAGGGGGGGGATTCCCCCCTTTCCCTTTCAAACATTCCACCGGCGTTGCCATGCTCTCTACTCTACACAACACATGCAATTTGCAGAAAAAATCCCATGCACAAAGAGAAGCTTATAGGCGGGCCTTACGATATATCTATTGCGCAGAGTCTGCGTGGGCTGCCACATTGTGTGTATTGCTCTTTTTTTTAGAGAGAGGGGAGGGTATTTTAGAAAGTAGTGTGTATGTTCATCAAAAGCACGTAGCAGCACTGGATAAACAACACGGGCACACGAGCAGCCAAAATATTTCTGGCAAAATAAATAGTAGCAGCCACAACACGTGAGAGGATCGAGTCCCCCCAACCGACCAGTTCCAGTCTAGATCAGCCTCTGGACGGCTTCAACTCGCGCAGCCTCCATTTTACTCTCCACCTACCCTCCCCCAACTCTGCACCACCCGACGACGCCTAATCCCATCACCGGTGGACGGTTTCCAGGCGTCGCCGCTAGAATGCGTCGCGTGTCTGGCCTCCTCACGTGACGACGCCCCCACGACGCCTTGGGTCCAAGTCGATGGCGCCACCAACAGAAAACGCAATGTGCTCTCGGCAAATCGATAATAAAACGCGGCTTAAAAATAAAACCGTGTTGTCTCTGCGGTTCCAATCGACGCCCAAAAGTGGACAAGGTGACATCATTCTTTTTTTTCCACAAAAAAAAACACACGGGGACCACTTTCACGTCGAAACACGCGACATATTTAGAGAACGGAGCCCCCTTTTTCTCCGTAAATATTTATGGTGCTTGACGAGCTGGAGAGCAGGGTAGACAGACTCCATCTGGAAGTACGTGACGCAGGTACCCCATTCCAGCCTGGGGTGATGGACTGGATCCATTCAGAGGAACCAAAGGCTCTTTTTAGGATGTACCGGAGAGGAGCATTTCGGGAGGGCGAGTTAATGTCGAGAGGAAAATATGTAGGCGGAGAGCATAAATATCTATAGGGAGCCTTTTTACAGATGAAATTTATGATGCACATAGTTTGAGCACTAATCGTTTACGTAGCGGGATTACATCGTAGGTAGCAACAAAGGTATATGCATTGTTCATCAGTTGGAATGAATAATACAGGGTGGCACACGAGGATGGAGTTTGAATTAGGCAGAAATTTACTTCGAATCGCTCTTGGTTATTCATGGGACACTCCAGCATGCAATATTGTTTCGCCAAAAGGGGCAAGACCTTTTTGTACGCACGGTATGTTACTACAGGTGTTGTTACAGTACCGGTTACAAGACGCAGTCTCGTGCTGCCTCTGGCGAACACAACAAAAACCCGATTCTATCCGAGACAGAGTTTGAACACACAAAAAAATTCAACTCGCAAATAGGGCTGATTGCACCGCAAAATTTTTGTACGATCAACTTTGCGGGCCCAATTTAAATATGATAACATATAGGTCGGGTTAACCCTGGTTATAACAAGAATTACCACATCATTGACAACAATCACAAGTACGGATTTTCCGAAAAGAGACTCCGATTTTTATATCATATTATCTGCTCGGTGAAACCAGGGCATTCTTACGTCACCGGATTTAAACGGAGCGTGTAAAATTACACAACTTTTTTTTCTGAATTCCTGTTTACCCATTCGTAAAATCGCTTTTGAATTTCTCTCGGTCGTGAAAACCAGCACCCAGAACAAAACAAAAAAGGGGTCACAAAACTCTGGAGAGTGCAGAGAGATCCAACTTAATCCCATCCCCCCTCCCCTTCCACAAATCTACACACCTGCAGTCGAAGCAGGTCCTGGGTCATAGTCCGAACAATCCTCATGCACTCCTCTACGTCGCCTAGGTTTAGTTCTAAGCTGTACTGGTAGATGGGGCTGGGGTTAAGGCGCTGCATGGCGGAAAGCTGCCCAACATCATGCAAATGAAACAGAAAAAAATAAACTAATAAAAAAGATGCGGGACACGAGCAAAATTAAAAGGAAGGAGAGCGGATCCACACAACAAACACTGCCAAAATAAAAACAGCGAACAAACTCACCAAAGCATCAAATGTATGTTTTAAAAAAAATATGTAACGAGAACAAACACAGGTTGTCGATGCGTAGTGTTTTTGGCAGCTTCTGCTTCCGTCGCCAGAATGCACTCCCGGGCATTAAAAATTTAATCCGGGGGGGCCCAGCATGGCTGCTGGCTTCTCCTCCAATCGAAGATCCCCAGTTCTTTTTTTTTCCTTACGGTTTCCTACACCCTCAAAATCCGGGTCAACGCTTCCTTCAGCTCGTTTTCTAATTTGTTTGCACTGCTGGGGAGGCGGAGCTGCACAGGGTGCGCCAACCAGAAATCAACACTGATTTCATGATCAATTTTCCAATAATTTAAACAGAAAATTTTAAGTTACAAAATAATAGCTACAAGCTTTTCTTTAAACTTATTCTCTGTATACACAAGCTTCTACTGACAGTGTGACACCCTGTACAAAAGAAGCTCAGCTGATGACGGCACATGAGCAGTACCGTTGAGTAATCAATGTACTCTTTTTTTTATCCATCATATTCCGGTTCGTTGCACACAATAATCGGCGTTTGGCTTCATGTTTACTGCAACGTGAAAGTAATCAGGTTCGGGGAAACTCGCAGGGGTAAATCCTTTTGATTTATTGTTAACGAGGCCCTCTGCTGCAGCCTCCGGGCTTGTACATGACAAACACATGCGTCCGGATTTTGCCACCGTAAACAGGTAGCCCTGCTGAAATTGATAACAAAGCTAATTGGAATACAGGTCATGCAGGCCTTTTCCTGTACGAGCTAAAAATTTAAAGGTGTGTTCAGAAGCTCCTGATTCGTTTACACAGCAGGACCGTTCCGGAACCGGCCCACAAAAAAAAATACAAGTGTTACCAACCCAGATTGATAATATAATCATCACATTTTAATGTCAGCCAGGAATAATTAATAGCACCTAATGTTCAGAATAATTAATTGCTAGTCCTTGAACACAGGTCATTCAGATTTTCATGCGCTAGGTATATGACTAAAATTATTAATTTAAACATTTTTGCACGTAACGGATAGCCGGATTAATTGGTCGGTCAACCGCAATAGGCAGATGGAATGTGCGGCCTGGAATATTTAATTATATATTTAGAGATAAATTAAGTGCGGTTATCCAACTTCCACGCGCCATATTAAACTGTTCTACGTCACTTAAACTCCACAATTTTAAATGGCTACATAACCTCTCTAAATTTTGCCCTGAGTCATGGTTCCTAAATTGATGACGCTCAAAAAATAATGATACAACATACTTAATATGTCGAACAATTTTTCAGCACACTTCGCAACTTCTTGCGTCCCTGAGACGGGTTTTATTTGATAAATTCGCGAAGTGAAATGCAAAAGTATTTATCTCCATTTGCGATGCTTGCGAGGTAATGGAGAGAGAAAACATCCAGATCTCCAGAGATAAACCCGAGGGAATCAACGTCTTTATCCTAATTCAAGCCGCACTAAATTTTTGGGAAAGAATTCGCCGCGGCTTTCGATCAATCTAATTTCCTGCAGGTTATGAGAAAAGGAAGAAAAAAAAACAGATCAATTTTTGCCAATAAGCCTCAATTATAAATATTTAAGGCGAATCCACGCAACAGCTTTTTTTATTCCAAGCTTTGAAAGTTTTTCTAAGTAATTTAATTACGATTGTATTGAAGCTCCATACGGATTAAGCTCATTCCAGCAACCATCTTAAAGAAGAAGCAACACTTTGTGTTATTGCTTCAACTGGTTGCTGAACATGTGCACCACCCTGTACAGTAAATAATCAGACCAAAATCAGAACTTGTGATTGTTCAGTCGCGCCGAAAATGACCCAACACGGTCAAACAAACCACACCAACGAAAAAAATCAGGCAGAATTCCTGCGAAATTTTCGCACACAAAAAAAATGCGGAGGTCAGTCCAATCATTTACGGTCCAACCACCTTTTTTTTTTCGAAATAGGCTTTTTTCAATCCTCCCTCTGCCAATTCGCCCAACAGTTAGGCCGTTAATGTACCGTAGATAGCAGAACTTGCTGGTGGGAGGCTCTGAAAAGGTTAATCACCCCTTCAGTGTGGTAATCCGGGGATAAGCTCGAGTTATGGTGGTCGAGGTGCGAAATTATTCAATCGGACGATAATGACGTCGCCAGCCCCTGATATTTTCTCTCTTTTCTCTCTCTATACCATCGTAACGTCACGAAGGTCTCACCAAGCGAGAAAATACGGGTGTAGAAAAGCACCCCCGCCGCCTTTTTTTTTCTATTCAGCCAACCCACCCTTACAGGCTGATTAATGGCGCGATTACATGTCGCTCGGAAATAAATTACATCAGTGGGTACTTTCCACCACCTGTCTGTAATCACATGGTATACACTTTTATTCAGACAGCGGTCATGTTTACTAACACCGGGAGCTGAGGCAACTAAGGTCATTTCCCTAAGGGTAAAACCAGGGAGTGCATTCAGGTTTTCGCGAAAAAAAAATTGCAAATATTTTTTTCCCTTACCTTTTGCTTGTCCAAGACCTGTCTAATCTCGTCCACGTCCCCAACTACCACCACCTGCTGCTTCAACATTTGCTCCAGCAGAGTCAGCCAGTCACGGATCTGCAAACAAGAGGAAGGGGGGGCATTTAGAAAGGGGGCTTGCCCGCGAATAACCCAATAAAACGGCGAAAATCAAATGGGACATTTTGAGGGCTCGTAAAAATTCTCCGCCTGAAAAGGCGACTTCCCGTGAGACAATTGTGGCTCTTGGGTTGCGGGTTGTCCAGGAGCAACTAGTGCAATAATCACAATGAAAAAAAGTTATGTGGTGAGCCATCAGATGTTCAGAAAATTGTCCACTTAAACTGCGGAAAGGTCGTTAGAAGCCACCTGTATTGCAGTAACAAAGAGCTACAAGCAATCATTTCATGGGCAATGAAAAAATAAAATTACGAGTAGAACTTTTTTTCCGCAATGTGATACGTGCAGTGCAAACTGCCTGTTCCATTGTGTAATTTTCGGAGTATACAGTACATGCTAGAATGGCGGGAGGCAGAATTGAGGCCAGAAAATAGAGTCGCATAAATTATGAATGACCCCTGCGGGCCCATCAATGTACAGAGCATTACACAGGGTGCTTCAAACAATGATGTCCAGCCCTTACTATCATTTTAATCAGAAAAAAATGGATCGCGTATATTTTCCCCCTTTTGAAACGGGAGACTCACCTGGAGAATGGACTTGTCCAAGCTGGCCAAAAGGCTGCCTGTGCTCAGCTGCGAAGGTGAGATGCTCCTAAAAGGTGTGGGTGACTCTGTTTGAGCTCTCCTGTCCGATGGAGACGACTCGGACGACTCTCCGCCCAGAGACGGCCTCTTTCCCCTGGAGGCCACACCTGAAACACAACACCACCGGAAAAAATGGGGGCTCAGAAATTTCATTTTTCATATTTCGACACAGTGCAAAAAAAAAAAATCGTGCAGTTTTCTGGGGGTTTTAAAAGCCTTCCCACCCCGTGTCTTTTAATGGCTCCCAAAAAACCAACGCCTGGCCAATAAAACCGGGCTCCATCCGCACACTTGATTGCCTCTCAAAAGATTTGAAAACCCGCGGAATTAGAGCGACTAAACGCACTTACGATCCACATTTCATTACGCACAAACGTCAGCAGCTCCGCAGGTATAAATCATTCGGAACGAAACGACTGATTACACATCGTTGGGAAAAAAAACACACACACGAATTGATTAAAAGCGAGAAAAGGCCATGTCCAGCTTTTGGTTAAAAAAATATTGGCATTTGCCGCAACTTCAGCCGACAATGCTCCGTAAATAATTTTCCCCAAAACTTCTCTGGCCGCTCTCTCATCTCCCCCCACTTGGAGGAAAAAAAGCCCAAAGAAAAACCTTTGCTGGATATGCCTCCGAATATTGAACCGCAGACTTCCAAGAAAATCACCTCCCATTTCATTTCCCCGCAAACTTCATACTTTTCATCTCCTTGGCCCCTAGGTTCAATTGACTTTCTCCAGGCTTCTAGGTTATATATTTTTGGTGTGTGTGTTTTTGTCTGTGTGTGTGTAGAAGCCTCCCAAAATGCGAGCGTCTCGTGGGCTTAGCTGCATGTAAAAAGCCGCCTTTCTATATCCCTTCCCGCAATGTTGCTTGGCGACGCCATTCAAACTCGGATCTCCTCTTGTTTGGCTTGGATTTTCTGGGTTTGGGGGGGCGTCGATTCACCTGGGATTTGCCAAGCGACTCAATTTTCCTCGCTCGTATCGCCATTTTAAGACAAGAGTGAAAATGAAAGGAAAACTCCGGGCCTCTCTCGCTAGGCATAAATAATGATGGGGGGTTTCGCCAAGGTTCGCGTGGAATGTTTGCGTTTTGTGGAAATTTGCGATTGTACAGGTTCAGGTGATAATTGAGTTGTTAACAATTACAGCTCTCTAGGAGGATCTTACCTAAAAAAAAGAGGTTGTGGGTACTGACTGCCCATTTTGTTAATTGGGCGCCTCCCTTCTAATATCTCCCTTGTACAGAGTACAGAGCAGCAAAAAAATTTGCGCAAAATTTTGCGAAAGTATGGCCTGTGATGAACGCTTTATGAAAAACACATTTCAATAACGGATCAAACTTTTCATCATCCTCTGCATACAGGGCACGTGCTGAGAATTTCTAACTCGCTCGCAAAATTTCGCAAATTCCAAAAATTTTATCCGGCCCGAAACCCAAACGCATCTCAGACATTTTCGGGGGGCCGCTGTTTTGCAACTCTCTGCTTTTTGCACGCTGTGTTACACCAGTCAAAGAGAAGGGCTGGCATCCGACTTGTGACGCTTTTAACACAATCGTATCGTTTTCTCTCGCGGTCAGAAAAATCCAGCCCTTTTCACCCTCAAAAAAAAGGCAGAGTTTTCACATAGAATCCGGTCGGATGACAAAGAGTCTGCAAAATCCTGCGTATGTGACGCGTTCCCTATATAAGCTCACTTCGCCTGCAAAAAAAACATGTTTTTTTTTTCCTCACAGCAGTGTACTCGGCATAATGACCTTTCAAAAAGCGGTTAGTTTCAGAGAGTTGCAATCCCACTTGGACAGTTTCACTTTGGCTGCCCGTTAATTAGCCGCCGTTCTTTTTCTCTTCCTGACTTGTGTTTGGCATGCCATTTGCACTGAACGGACTCTGCAGTCATCGCACACTTGTGCATGAGCAAATATTGCCCGCCTGCTTTGCATCCACGCCTCGTCCCCTCTAATCTCCTATCGAGAGCTCTCACTAATTAAATCTCTGGAGATACAGGCATGGAATGGTTCCAAAAAAAAAGGACGATTGTCCTTCAACGTGCGGTGGTACTCATTTGCAGCCTTGAAAAGTGTGATGCTCTTTTCAATCAAACAGATGGTTTTGATGTTGATGGACTATAGTTTGCCTTTAGATGTTTCGAGCAGCCCATATTGTTTCTATACAAACGTAGCACTAGTGTATACACGTGTCACCGGTCACATGTTTTATTTAAAAATCAATGCATATATTGACGGGTTTCTTCTTGCTCAGAACTCCAACGCATTGTAACACATTCGCTTGGCGAGTGTGTACAAAACATGAATAAACAAGGAGTCCTGGGAGCGATTCAGAAACACATTTTTCGCTCAGGACTTCACGTAAATAAATCATATCGCGCGTCTAAGAAGGGGGAAGGAAAGAGATGAGATGTGGGCTCCAAAAAAAAAAAAAACTTCTGCTAGCGATCGTCCCAAGAAGATATCTCAAAATTATAATCATAACATGCTCGACAAACTTTTTTTCCAATTCTGTACAGTAATTACGAAACTGGTCATTATTAGATGAAAATGTGCAACTAACCGGTCTGAATGAGTCGCCGAAACAACCCTCATGCCGTGCAAATAATTAAAGCAAGTTTTTTTTTAAATCTAAGTGCGTGCGTATTCAAAAAGAATCGTATAAGCATGCAGTTGGTCAAAGGGCTCGTCCAACTCTTTTCATCAAAACCATATACACGAAAATTGCGCACATTAAATTCTTCATTTTCCAGTGACCGGATACACCTTGACTATATTTCCAACCCTCCCCCTATTTCCTATTTTCCAGGCCTCATTATTATCTTCATGCCCGAGTTGAGCTTGCAGTAAAATAAGTACCGCATCGATAAATTTCCCGCCTCCTTCCTCAGGTCCTTACACATATTTTTTTCCCCTCACCAAAATTCTGAAAATGTTTCACCCAAAGCGATACAATTTCACGTTCTGTATTCATTCCATTTTCCCCGACCCACAATTCCCCCGTCGGCTAAGAACGAATAAATTGTAAAATAATACTCGTTTAAATAACCCTGGACATTTCCCCTTCGTATACTCAGCCTATTTGCATACCATTAAGTGTTAAGGAGATGTTTGACTTTTGCCTTATCTTGTAGTTTCTCTCGGCTTATCGACCATAATGAGAACATCATACTGGTGGCCAACATTGCCTGGTATTTTATTCGTATTGTGGTTTACTTGTCTGGTCTGCTCTGCACATCTCTATACAGGGTGGTCCAAGTTCAAGTGTCGTTTTATAACGGCGATTAATAGCAGTGATTTTGCGATGACGTAGCAGCGACGCGTAAAATGTCCCACTTCGGCGCATCTTCGGCGCAATCGAAGTGGGCAATTTTACACGTCGCTGCTACGTCATCGTTAAGCGCTTCTATTAATCGCCGTTATAAAACGACACTTGAACTTGGACCACCCTGTATATAAAACAGAAAGTATGTCCGGGCTACCTAACCCACTTTCAGACTACTGAACCGAAGGCTTACGTGCCTCTAATTCAGGGAAAAGTCCGAAAACTGATATTGTTCTGTATAATATAATCTGAGATTATACCTTTCTCAACTTCGGTCTTCAACATAAATAAGTTGGCATTGATTTATGTCTCGTCAATGTGAGAGCAGATGTTACATTTGAAGCAGCCCCTCAATACCATTATTACTGCGTCTGATCGAAAAGGCCATTCACCTGTGCGAGAGGTGCAAGCGCCGAGTTTTTTGGGGAGCAAATATCTATTTGACCCCCAGGCCCGCCTCTCTCTGGTTTTTTTTTTTTCTCCTCCAAAAAAAAAGAGGCGGTCCCATATAGAAAAGTGGGGGAGGTTTTTGGTACAATATCGGGTTGGCATAGGAGCAGGGACGTGAACGGCACCCAAGGGCAGCCCGAGTAATAAGGCTCCTATTGTGATTGCTGCGGGTTTGGGGAGAAAAAGAGCGCAAAGAGCGATTGGACGCAGCGGTTCCGGATGGTGCCCATTAATTGGATTTCCCTCCAAGAGTGCCAATTGGGAAAGTGGTTGGCATGCCGTCTGTGGGTGGGATAGGGTTCGATCTGGTCCCAACCCTCCCACCCACAGCCAAGTGCCAATTGAGCTAGGGTTTTGCTACTTTTTTTTTTTTTCAAAGCTGCAAAATAGAGAGGGTGCGGTCAGAACAACTCGTTTCATCTACACGTTTTGTTACCCGCCATACAATCGATCTCTGAGAGGTTTTAAAAAAAAGAGAGAGTTCAAAAGTATCCGGATCCTTTCAACGTTTACGGTCCAAACAGATGATGAGGTGATTTGCTCCCAAAGTGCTCTTACACGACTTGAGTGTCGAGAAACAAAAGTTATTGGGGCATTTGTTACAACAACCCAAAAAAAAAAAAATTTGGAGCGGTCAAATGTTGCAAAAAGGTGCAAAGTGGTTAGTGGATCGCGTTTCAATCGGTTTGCAGGCTGATTATGTTACTCTGCGGGTTTTGAATTGCACGTCAAATTTTTTATCCCTCCCGAGAGCCGGTTTGTGCGAACAGGCCGAATATCACTGTTTCGACATTGATAGTGTTGAAAAATGTACCCGCGAGAATAAACTTTGCATATTCATTGCAGTGGTAATTGACATCCCGTGACGCAAGTATTTGCACCGACGATGCCTAATACGTATTATCAAGGGTCGAATCTTACAATACTAATTGTCCAGTTTGCTAACTTTCATTTGGCTGAATTTATCCATATTTAAAAAGCAGGGCCAACTAGTGCAAACTTTGATCTCCAAGTATCAGTTTGGAGTGCAGATAACAATTGTGGAATCCTTTCCATCCTCATATTGCGACCCCTGGTATTGTACAGCACATTGATGGTTGCATATAATGCAAATTTCGGCTGGGTTATGTCACATGTCCTCCAATTAACTTGCACACATATCGAATTTGATGACAATCCCACTGACTTTTTATATTAAAAATTTGTCGGTGATCAAAAGATTGAATTTCCATGAGGAGGAAGAAAAAAATTCTCCTACTCTTTTCTCGAGAATGATTCCTCTAGTGGCGGAGGGAAAAAAAGAAACCCGGAGCAGTTTAATACACAAGTGCCAATCACACTGTCTCCTCTGCCTGTCCGTGTGTCTGTCCCGATTCCCCGAGAGCGGGACATTAGCATGCCGGCGGCGTGTCCGAATTGAAACCCTGCTCGCGCACAACCCTTTTTCGATCCAGAGGGTTGGGTGTAGGGGGGGTTGGGGACCAGTTGGAGAGGAGGGGGACTTTCTCTGGGGCCCCCCTCTTGCGCATGCTGATTACCAACAGGCCATGGATACAATCCTCATTTGAATCTGCTCTTTCCGCTCCACGCACACCCCGGAATCCTCAAACAACACTGACGACGACAACCAGAATCATCATGGCTCCTTTGCCTCTCGAGCCCTTTAGGTTGGGTAAAGGACACTTCCTAACTATCCCAAAGGGGAGTATTTTCGCAAATTAAAAGGCTGCAGAAGCATGCTAACTGCAGACAATGTCCACAACATTAAATTATTATAACTTTTGAAACACTGATTACACAATTTAATTATAATTTTGCAATTTCCATTCTCGATTGACTGCAATGTGCTGAAAACGTCGGAGCCTTATTATCACCGACGATAATTGCCAATCGGGTTCAAAAGGCAGGACAAGCTTCTTAACAGTTCCGTCGACGATGAGTTGTTGAGCGGAAACGGAGCTAAAATTCATTCGGGGACTTAATCTAATTGCGATTCCGAATTTAATTTTGTGTGCCGTCTCAGCATCCTTCATTGCCTGACCTTTTGACGCCAACGACGATGCGACGGTGCAGCTCGAAGGCAAAAAAAAATTATATATAAGAGAAGAGGGTTTCCGTGGATGAAGCGTCGCGAGTGTCGAACCGCGACATCTCCCTACCAGCTAATGAGACTCGGCTCGGTTTAATCGGGCGTGCACATAAAGACAGCGGAAACTGCATCGGGAGACTAATGAAGAAGAAGTTTCCCCCATTAGCTCCGAGAGAAACGCGGCACAATGACCTTTATCGGGGGGCAATTAGCATCGCGCATTGTTTCACGCTTCCCAGAAACCCGTCAAACCCATCAAAGATTCTACCCTTTACAGGGTGGATGTGTTGCCAAATTTATTGCACTGCTAGGAGTTCAGGTGGGTTTCATCAAGATAATTTGGGAGAAGCCAACAATGCACTTTCTTATGAAAATAGTGCGGTTCCCCAATAAAAAAATATATAAAAAATAATAATTCCCACATCGTCGCAACAATGTCAACAATTTTATCCAGCCATTAATTTTCTCACCAGGAACAAGAACCGCATCGTGTTATCCGTCATGTTTCGCAAGACCATTATTGATCATCAGTCCAGCCTTGGTCCCCCCCCCCCCTTCCCATTGTTGGGTTTTTCCAGGCCCTTTAAAAGACAGGCCTGGAACCTGGATCTCTCCAGCCCCTCCCTTCCTCCTTTATCTTCCTGCCAACTTTTTTCCTCCTCTTCCAGCAGCAGACTTCACATCGTTTTTCTTTGCAGTCTCTCGGAGTAGTCACCTCCGATTTTTTGGGATTCCCCCCGCCATCTCTTTTCCTTCCTTTTCCAGCAGTCTTTGCTCTATCTCTCTCTCCGCGGTCTAAGAAAAAGCGGAGACGTCGAGGAAGAGATGAATAAACATCTTTTTTTTTGTCCCCCATCTCCTCCTGGTTTTCCAAAGAAGACGACGCGGGGTATACTCTCCAGTCCCCCCCTCGGAAAGCTCCTTTTGAAAAGAAGATGCCTGCTCGCTCCACTAATCCCGGATTAGTAACTTGATTAAGCGACACGAGGTTCAATACTCTGCTTCTTCCAGTGATTGACTTACTCCACTTCTCACAAAGAGGGGCTAAATTAGGCGCTGGCACCACCACCACCAAGAATGTAAAGACGAACATTGCCCCTTCCGAGTATGCCGCGTGTTTAACATGAAAAGCGGTTGGGTTGTAGGACACACAGGATCAAAACATGTAATCCTATTCATCATCCCACTCCCAAAGAGTAAACCGTTTTGTTGGCAGGTGCACGTATGTCAAAGCTTCTCGATAAGCTTTAATACCATTTTCTCTTCCAAGTCTTTCACCCAGCAAAACGCACTGCGCACCAGAGATAAGACCTCGGTTCCATCTGAGACAACCCTCTCCCGTTCTTACAGTGCATGAAAAGGAGGAAAGGAAATCCGTTCTTTGAACCTGAAATTCGGGATCCCCCGGGTTAACGGGGGAGGCTGTTTGGAAAAGGCAGAGAAACTAAGCGAAACCAAAAACCTCTGCGAATTGATCGATCGTTTGTATTTTTTTCCATGCATATTTCTCTCCATTTCCAACCTGCCTGTTGGTTTTCCCTCCAAATGTGACAAAAATTCGGACCCCCCTCGAACATATTTTTTTTTTGCAAATTAACTTGGACGGCCGGAGGCAAAAACGCACTTTCCACATCGACAAATTCACACATGAAGCGTTGAAATTGCAAGCTGTCCTTCCATGGTGAAACTCCATACTCTGGAACCTGCCTCACGTGATGTGCACTAATTAGCCAGATTAAAAAAAATATCAACGCAAAAATTATTATTACAGGTTTGCTTCATAAAAAGGATGCAACAATGCCATTTTCTGTCTCGAAATCAAAAGCACGTTTGTGCAGAGCCGGCAAGCTATACTTTTTGTTTAAAATCATGTTTTCCTCGTTTTTGCAATGCTCATTACCGGCCCTTGCATTTGGCCAGTTGTACGGAAATAAGTGGAACACAAAAGGAGCAGGAAATCAACGCTCATTTCGCACAACCTGGTTTCGCAAATTGATGCAAAAAAAACACACACAACGTTGTGTGTGTAGAGTACCTGTGTGAAGTTTGTCTTGATCAGAACGACGGTTGTTTGGCAACATGTGTTGTCAGCATCATTCGCTACACTATACATTTTTGCACAAATTTAAGCCTTATTAATTTATGATTCTTTCTAAGCTTGTTCTGATATCTCTCACATTCTTTTCTCTCCTTTTTTTGTCATTCCCTCCCGCCCTTTCGATTCCCCGATACAATTTTCAAGCTCGATTTCTTCCAAACTACGCGTGGAATAAACAATCGATCTCCCTGTCTCGGAAACCAGGCGAGTCGTTCATTTCCACAGCATCCCCCCCATCTCCAGAGATCAGGCAATTTGCACACTGTTGCGCGAAAAGACTGGACCCCCTCGGAAAAAGGAAGCAAGCAGAGAGAGAGAGAGAGGATGAAAAGGGCGTGAGAGCGAGAGAATTCAAATGACACTCGCTAATTGCGACCAAATTACTTGGCAATTCGTCCGTCTCCAGCAAACTGAGCGAACTGGTTATGAAGGCAGCTTCCGGCAGTATTTCGTCAGAGAAAACCGAAAATTTTAACATATACGAGGAAGTTCTGCGGCTTCGAGCACGTTCAGACTCCACTTTCATTTGTGACAAGTACGTGTACTGATTGTGCTGGAAACTGTTATGGAAAATGTGAAAGTTCAAGGCATGTTAGATTGTT
Source organism: Catajapyx aquilonaris (assembly GCA_000934665.2). Lineage (NCBI taxonomy): Eukaryota > Metazoa > Arthropoda > Diplura > Dicellurata > Japygidae > Catajapyx > Catajapyx aquilonaris. Next base: position 24,946 of record JYFJ02002026.1, on the reverse strand, counting down.
GCTCATTTTAGATTCTATCCTCTCAAGGCAAAAACATTTTACGTGCAGTACATGCACTTTGTGAAGTGTAGCGTCTTACAGGGCCGAAGCAGATGCTTTTAAAGTTAGTATAGGACTGCAACTATATACTCAAGCTATACACACACTTAAACTAACAATCCCTAATTAGTCGAGCCAACCAAAAAAGACTTTGGCATAAAACTTGCCTCCCCCATCTCTCAAAACGAGAGTCTGCGGACTAATTACCATTAGGGGTTTTCGCAGGTATGGGCTCCAGACTATTTACTTTGGTTGCATTAAAACCAGGGTGTCCTAATTGGTGCTTAGCAGTGATGCCACATTTTGCGTGAGAACCTGCTTTTTTTTCTTCTCTATAAGAGAAAAAGGCCGCTTCCAGAAACGCAGTTTGCTAGAAATTATTGCACCTAGCAACCGTTAGAAACGTCCCATTATACTCATTAAAAATTGGCTGCTACACCCAACCCCCCCACTTAAATATTGCTCCTTCCGGCTGTAAATTTCGCACCCTCCCGAAATGTTCAAAACTAGCTCCATTCCGAAAGTCGACTCGGAAAACAAACAGAAACTATTAGGAGGTGGGATTTACGACCGGATGAAAAAACATTCGCGAGAAAATAGGGGGGGGGGGGGGGNACATCCAACCCAAGCCGAGAGTGGACACATTGAATAATAAACTGCCCATGTGGCAAACACACACCAATAACTTCCAATCGCGTGACTTGTTCATTATCCTCACCCCTCCCCATTTTACAGTACGCACAATAAACTTTATTGCCTGCAAATTGTCCTGCGCAACACAGTGTATTGAAGGCTGCAAATAGTTCAACAACAACGAAAAAAAAGAAGATACCAAAAAAAAAAAACCCGGCTCCAAATCGGAGGCCAATGTATCGCCCCGAGAAATGCGAGGCCAACACAACAGAATCAGTCCTACAACACGACCAGGATTGAGTCAACTGTCCTCTTTTTTTTTCCAAGCCTCACGCTACATCCTGGATTTATTTTACTTCTTTTTTGTGTGTGTGTGTGCGTGTCGGCAGGGCTTGTCTCTTGGTAACGTCCCAAATAAATGCAGGTCCTATCGTGTAATCTGGTCGCTTTTGCCAACAAAGAGGTTACATCAGTCCGCAAGTTTAAAAATAACGATTTTATTTATACACGCATTGTCGCCACACTGGAAGATGGACAATGAAATATTTGTCGCCAAAAACATTGCAATTTTCGGTCTAAATAAGCTTTGTATTTTGCAATTATGGCAGAAGTGGACAGATTTTAATAACACATCAATTTTAGCTACAAAAAAAAGTGTTGTAACTATCCAGCTAGTTGCGCACAGCACCGAGCTTCTAAATCCAATCGGAAATTTAATTTCCGGTAGTGCTGGGACCGGTGTTAGCCTAGTACCGCTGCTACTCGTTGTTTATCCTGACAATTAGCGTCAAGAGTCAATGGCCGGTGTCTTTACAACAGCTAAACCTAATTGGCAGGATAGTGCTGCTGGGGCCGCCGGGTCGTTGGGTGGACAACTCTCTCTCTCTCTCTCAGTCAGTGCCTCTCCGACAGTTCAATGAAATTTTAATTTATCGGAGTGTACTTTTTCCGGTTTTTGTTCGGAGCGCCTACTAATATGCACAAAAAAAGGCTTGGTAATTAGATTTATTGGCATACACTGTCACAACTAGACCCAACTTTTGGTGCTCGGAAGCGTCTGTTGCAGCGATAAATATATCCGCATATAGCGGTTACAGTACACATGTACTGTACCACATTTACATAATAATGTGATGAGCAAATGTTGCAAAAAATATGCGGCATCATAAAAGTCACTTCCCGCGTCCAGTTGGCTCTAAGCTTTGGACGGTTGATAATATTGTGTATAAATTTTATTCTCAGCCATTTCTTCCAACACGGTAAATCACTGGGCTGTATTCTCTAGCAATATAACCGTTTACTTTTGGCAATAAACCGTACAAGCCAGAATTTCTGGCCTCCCTTGATCCCAAACGCTTCGAATTCAGTTCAGCGAAACGACCCCCTTTTTTCCCATAACAGATGACCTGCCGTTGAAAACAATTTCACCGCACACATACCCCCTCCCCCCAAAAAAAACCCCCCCAGGAGCGGGGGCCTGAGACAAAATAACACTCGAACTGACTCATTCCTCTTCCGGAGACCCGGATTATCCAGTCAGCGGGAAAGCATATTTATCAATTTTTCATCAGCGCTTGAATCAAGAGTCAAAGAGGGGGTCCAAATTCGGGCGACATGGACAAGTTCCCTGGGTTCATGACATGTATCACCGAAGTTTTTTTTTTCCGAACCGATTGGATTTATCGCGTTCTCTTACGGGCCCGACCCCAAAGTCACAAGGGATAGGGGAAAAAAAGAAAAGGAAGAGGAAAAAAAAAAGTATCCGGAGCTTTTCCGGGTCGGCTGTTGAATTCTAATGCGGACTAGATATTGGTCCTTGGAGGACACACCCTCCGTTGTCAGCTTCGGCAGCAATACAACGTGAGTAATTTCCTAAGCTTCCACTCCCATGCTTATGAGTTTGCAGCACCGAAAAAGTTCACCGAATTTGCAATATCTGTACGTCAAGAATTCCAATAATTGCACTTTGAAAATTAATATACTAGGGATATTTGAACATACGTTTCTCAAAAATGCAAAGTGGGCCAAATAACAAAGTAATTTTTTGGGGGTGGAGGCAATGTGGCTTTACGACCAATACAAGCTCCATCCTGTAATTTGCCGCGAATTAGGCAATCGATAGTCTATGAATAGTGGGGGGAGGGGGGGGGATTCAATTTTTCACACGCGGCGTCTCCAACAATGCCTCCAAGATACGGACGTAAATTAAAGCGAGGCTGTTTTTAGATTCCCTTTTCTGTAGTAACTCGTAGTAACCGATCGTTACTCCGGCTCTTTCGAAGAAGAAAAAGAGGAACAAAAATGAACCTATACGCAGTATGTTCTAAAAATGTAGCCGGAATAACGTCACATGCATCATCAATTGGCCTAACAGGTGAATTCAATTGTGAGCAGTTATCATAAACATATGTCGATAATTAATCCACAAATTCGCACAAAATTCTGATAAGACCGACGACCCTTGAATGGGTCTAAAATCCCACCACATTCGTACAGATAAGACATGACACTTCCTTTGCCTTACTGCGATACAACACGAACTTGGGTTTCAGATGCCTATCTGATTATTCCGATTGGCTGCAACCCCCCCACATAACACCACCGATAATTAGGCAAAGTGAATGAGACGTGTGCAAAAAAAAACTATATTTTTTTGCAAGATGGGGGCTGCACCTAAACCCAACCCTATCCAAATTTCCAAGTGGAGCAAAGGTGCCCATTATCGCCGGGCTACAAGACACGCCAGCGCTGTTTATTCCCTCCCATTACAAACACGAAAACGCGCACCTGAGTCTTTTTGGCCAAAGGAGCTTGGAAAGAAGTAAGGCAAAGGGCGCCATAAATTATTATCGCGTGTCCCATCCCTATTTGGGACGGGACGTGCCTCGGCCGCAATGCACCCAACCCATATTCAGACCGTTTCCTGTGCGCCCCTCAGAAATTATATACAGCTCAGCATCTTTATATTTTTAAAGAAAAGAGGTCCAAATCGTGCCAGTTCGTTCCCATCTGAAGCATATACACCTAGAAACCCACAAATCATTACGGTGCGGATATGACTAGCGCATGTGCAAGCTCCGGAATCATGAGATAAACATCGCCGGTGATGAAAACAGCGGAGAACACATTGCATTAAATCGTGTAGTTGCCGAGCACCACCAAAATTCGGCTACCCATGGGACCGAAATAAACGGTCCGCTCTCAAATCCACTTGTACCGGCCGGCACTTCAATGAATGCGAAATTTTTTGAAACAAACCCATGGTTCCTCTGCGTTCCTGATAAAATCGAGTTTGGAACATGGGGAGGCAGGGGAGGGGGAACAGAAAATTTGCAATTTATTGGGCATAACCAGCGGGACTGACCCCCTGCAAAGTTGTCAAAATTCCTGGTTTCTGTTTTTTTTATTAAGGGCTATAAATAGTACAAGCCCTGTACAAACATTCCCTAGTACGCATGTACCGTTCAAAAATTCTTGAATACATTTTATGAATTCAATATCAGCATTACGCGCATGCTTCAAGGTTTTGGAATGGAGGAGAGGAGGGGAGAATTATCCGTCCTCTTGTCCAAATATTGAATCATATATAGTGCACCAACCCGGCATGAACTGAGCAGTACAGCATACAGGGTGCTTCGTAATTATTCAAACATCTAGGATAAGCTCATATAGGGAATAAAGGATTACTTGTACGGAATTGCTGCCAAACGTAACCGTGTCGTAGAGGACATCTCTACAATTAAATGGTCCAGGATATCAGCAGCTCAAATCATAACGGACCACCCTGTATATCTACCGCAGCGTGTAAATTAAGGGTTTCAATCTTGGGAGGCGCCTCCAGGCCAGAATCCAGCCTCCCTTTCCCTTCAATTGGTCCATCCGCACCAGCATGAAATATGAAAATGGCGTTGAGGGGGCCGTTTGTCCGCCTATATGTTTTGGCCAGAAGGTTTCGTGGTAGAGGAAAGGGGGGAAGATGACCCAGGGGAAAACAGAATGAGTGGCCAACCCATCCCATCTGCAGAAGCGTCCCAGGAATCCCCCCATCCCTCCATCCCTTAAATACGACGACGTGGGGAGAGCCAATGGAGTTGAAACTACTTGATTTACAAGTAGCCGGATGTGAGGAGAAAAATCTGGGGGAAAAAATAGCAAAATTTCTGTGCAATTTGAGGTATCTGAATTTCATAAAAGGTTTTTCGGAATATCTATGCTGCTTCGTGGCGGAGCAATGAAAAAGCCATTAGTATCAGATTTCCCTATCCTACACAGACTTCAAAACTCATCTATCATGCCTACAGTATCGACAGAATGGTGCAGATTTTTTTCCTCGCTTCCGAGTACAATGATATGCATTGTGATGAAATGCACCGGAACTATAGGCTACACTAGACCTACCGCATTATAGTAAAACAGATAATACAGTAACATCAGCTAATCAATTCTACAAAAAAAACCTTTACCCCAATATTTAGATGCAGTATTTTACAGCGCGCAGTTACAATTATACTGTGTGAGAGAAGCCGTTTAACAGTACAGTACTGCAACTGAATAAATATTTGATCTGTTCTATCCGGATTAGCAAACGCCGCAATTATGTCGAATAACCCCTCTCTGACCTTCTACCAAATAATGTATAACAAACCAGACTATAAATATCCACAAACTGTACAAGGTGTCACACTGGCCAAGTTCAACAGTTCTAGAAATCAGCTTACAAATGGCAACTGCGCTTATTCATGATCACTCTTGTCCATTCCAGAGAGAGAAAAACTAATCCTGCGCTGCTGAACCCCACCCTGCGGATTGCAATCGGCATATTCAGGTCCGAAAAAAGTACTATACATCCCCCTGAGGCGACAAGTATGTGGCCAAAACCGCAGCTGAAGCCGCGACCCCGGGCCAGGAATGCATGTGCTCTACGCAGAGAGTTTGGACGCAAAACATCTCACTAACAAAGCCCCCTTTAATGCCCGCCGTATTATCACAGGTTCATTGGCCTGCCTCTACGTTAAGGCCCATTGACAAAAATGCAATGAGCTCAAATTTATCCGTCATCTAAGTTGATATTGTGTGCAAAAAAAATTGCTCATACTCGAAGTTGACATTATCGCCTCCCAATTTTACTCCATGCATGTACTCTGTAATTAAACTCTTCACTTTCCATGGGCACTCCACGGGCACGTGTCACAAGCACATTAATAAGTGTCACCGCCAATCGATCGGACATGAATTCTGCTCCCCCTTCGCAGGCTGTACTTCCTGAATAATAATAAAAAAAAGGCCAACCGAAGGAAGAGGGACCCACAGAGAAATGAATGCGAAAGGCCTGGCATTGGCACGACCACTGATGGGAATAATCCACTAGCCATACCACCACGATCCATATTGGAGAACCCACCGGAATATACCCTACATCTTCCCTTGGCTTAAAGTGGGCAGTAAAAACCACGCGTGAGATTTATGCCTCGATTCCAAAGGATGATCATCGCAAGAGGAAAGAGAGAGAGAAAAAAGTGAGAGTCACCAGGAAAAGACACCGCAATTTTTCACACAATGTTCTTTAAATGCTGTATAGGAGAGAGAGAGACCGAGTCTACCTTACCTCTCAGGTTCCCTTATTCCGCATGGATCGATACAAAAGGTAGCCTACTCTTCTACATGGTCGGCCATGTGCGAATTGCTAGGGGTATATACACACAGAACCGGGAGGGAAAAAAGGAGAGTGGATAAGTAGCACATGTCGGCTGAATTAAGTGCCGCGGATTTTTATCTGATTTTTTCTTTTTGTGCGCAGGAGTAATTGGGGTCTGTGCTGATTGCAGACTTGATTAAAGGTGATGGAATAATCTGCGATGTTGTGGGTTCAACCACATTTCCGCAAATATAACAAGCCGGTTGCATCAACCAAAAGGAGAAAATGCCTGATTGTGTATTGAAAATAAGTTCTGCTCTTACCATCACTAATAGAGAATTTATGCGCATTATTTGCAATTATTATGGAAACAAGCCTTATGATATGGACTCGCAAAAACATTATTTTGCACCTTTCAATACATATTTTATCCACTTAATTATTACGAGTACAGTTGGAAACTTGGTTCAATTACCTCACCCTTTACTTCAACCCCAGGCGAAAAAAATTCATATCTTTAATAGGTTGGCTGCACTATTAAATTGGCAATTAGAGTCACATTGAACTGCAAAATTTCGCTATATTAATCCTCCGGGTTGCAACAATGATACTTGGAGCGTAAAGCATGGGAAAAATAATGTCACGGTTATGAGCTAATTATTGCAGCCTCATTAACTGTTAGTGGCCAAAACACTCGATATCGCCTCAAACTTTCTGGGGAACAAACTCTCTGGCCCTTTTTTTATAATATATATTATTATTATTAGTTCTTCCGTTCCTTTCCCACGTAATTAAAAATTTCGGCTGCGATGCCTCTGGAGCCCCATAGTCCTCATTTGGAAAGCAATATTGAGGTTGTGCGCAGAGAGGGTAAAGAGGGGGGGGGGGGAGCTTAGAGGGGACGGAAGTTTTTTTTTTTGTAAAAAAAAGTCTCTGGAGGGAAAACGCGTTTTGAAACTTTAAAAACTTCTTCCCACTACTGCCAACCCAACCCCGGAAAATTGTCGGAAGGGAAAATTACCAATGTCCACTTTGGAACAGTGTCGCCAACGGAATTAGTGTTGGCAATCCTGCTGGTCACATTTGGTGAGTGGTGATTGGCTGACCAGTATCATGTGGTCACGGAATGATTGACTGATTTGGGTCATGTTGTATAAGTAGATTGTGTGTAGCATTACCGTGTGGGGCCGATAACCCCCGCCACGAGCATGGCCGCGGTTACGTATGGCCGTATAGCGCTATCGGGCATTGACACGACCCCGCGGATTCATTCAGGGTAGCCAGGTATGCGGCACACTGCAGCCCCCCCTCCATGCCCCCATTGAACAGCACCAAACACACACACACACACTTACGGGCGTGTCCTTATCCATGTGAGAGATCACTCTTCGACACGTGTTCACACTTTCGGAGGAAGTGGCGACACCTGCACTTATTTCACCTGCACTGACACCTGCACTCCCGCATCCCCCCCGAAAATGTGCGTGCCCTGGTCCTCTGGCCCTGTTTGAGAGAGAGAGGGAAGAGGAAAGGCTCGGCTCAGCCAGCCACCAGCCAGCCAGCGAGGCAGCCAGCCAAAGCTGCCAGCCAGCCAGCAGGGCTCCGCCTGCACAACGCCCGGTACACTCGGGGTCAAAAATCGATGGCGCAGTTGGGGGAGGTGGGAGGTGGGTGGGTGATGCCGTAGAGGGGGTGGTGGTGGTGCCGGGATGCTACGGGATGAGAGAGAGGAAAATGCTTTTCCCGCCTCGTGTTCGCTCCACGCACCTGCTACATACCGCAATGATCCCACTCTGACGATATTTGGCCAAATATTCGTTCATATGGACGCCATGACAGTTTAGGGCAGACCCTTCACACTCCTATCCCGGCCTTATGCATACCCCTGTGAGCTTCGGCACTACACCTGCGCCGAAGTGGCCACGAGTGAAAGCACGCGACAAGAGGGACAGTTTCAAGACCTGCACAACTATAAAATCATTCGTTGTTTACTTATGCCCTGTGATTGGTCCGGCGCTTGTTGTTACCCCACCGCTTCCGATTGGCCCGCGTTCTACGCATGCGCAATGGGGTGGAAGCAGCTCCTCTGGTGGGTGGGATGTGGAACTATCTTCATGTTAGAGGTGCACAATCTCTTTAAAGCGCTAGTAACATGATGCGACCCGGACCTATCCTCCAACATTTTGTGCGCAGGATGCCCCCACAGATATTCTCCCTCCCCCCCCCCTCTCTTTTCATTACGAGCTCCTGTCAAGCGCACTTGAGCGTTGCTTCACAGCCGCAGCCTACTGTACGATACGTGCCCCAGGAGGTGGGCGTACGTATCATCCATACATCACGTCTTAATGAACGTGAGGCGTCATATCCAGCAGCACCATTCGTGTGACATTGTTGAAGCCCCTTTGTTGCCTGTTGTGATGTCATTACTGCTCTGTGGAGAACAGGACGAATCTCGACCGCGATTAGAAACGCGCGTTCGAGACGCGGTCACACCTGTGTGGTATTTCAGGGCTGCCAATCAGTCTGCCGCCTGTGGGCAACGACATATTACATTACCTATTAACGCAAATTCAGCAGAATTAATTTAATTATTAATTCATTGAATCAATTATTAATTATATTACACGCGACACTATACAATAAGTGCTATTATGTCGAAATAGGCGCCATGGACTACCTTTTTAGTCAGGAGTGCGCGACACTTAGGTCGTCTCGATCGCGTCTCATGTGGTGTGTGTGTATCGTATGACGGAGGAGACGCGGTCGAAACGCGATTGTTTCGAAAGATAAAAGGGATTCAGTTGGTACTTGATGCTGCAAGTACACTATGACGTAAATCCAGCCGACACCGAGTATAAAGCGCTCAAATCCAGATTAAACTTGATTAACTTTGACGTAAAAAAATTGAAGCACATTTCTCACGCTAATATCGGAACCTAAAATAATCGCATGTGCATCTGAGTTAAAATCCTGTTTGAACACCACTTAAACCGACCAGCATTAAATCCTAATCAAATCCTCCTAAATCATGTACACACAAAATCAACAATAAGTGACCCGTTTTAAAGATTGAATAAGTCCCCCTCGTGTATTTTCGACTCTCTTTAATTCATTTTTTAAATCAGGTCGAGTCTTCAATAAATCATGGCCGATCAGAAAACAAAACGTTTCAATCTCGACCGCCCAAGGGACATGGCTCGGCCTTTGTCGGTCGTTCCTACTGCTCTTTTATGCAACAGTCAAACAAAAATGAAGTGCGTTCATAAAGTACAGGCTTGGAAATAGCTTCTGTCAATTTCCTATATACATCAAGGCCCAAAAATTAATAATAATAAAAATTGTTTTTTACTCCTGACTGCCTGAATTGTGATGTCGATTTGTTGGCCAGGTGACAGCTTAAAAAAATTAACACACACTAATTAGCCGCAGTTACCACGCTAGTTTGTCCCAAATGCGAGCACAAACAGTGCGTAACATGTGCAACATGTGGTTCTAGGCTGTGTAGCCTCAGGTCGGATTTGACCTGGATTTGACCCCAGCAGTTAATTTTAACTGGTGAGCTCAGACAACTCAGTCCATACGGAACCTCGAGAAAACCCACCCAAGCCGGAAGAGACCATTTGACTGGTCCATACTGGGCATCCTCTCAGATCTTCAGTATAAAAAAGTGTTAATTGGCATCGAAGGTCGTCGCATGGCGTTTGGATCCCTCATCCCTTATTCCCTCTGACCCTGCCCCGGGGGCACGTGACCAGCCCTCCTGAATTAATCATCCCCAGGGTTGATCGATACCCGAGCGATTCTTCGGTCCTGGCAGCGATGGGGGGCCATCCAATGCCAAAAAATCGTTGCATGCAGGTCAACAACAAGAGAGTAAACAAAAACATTTGTATCCCAAACTTAGCCCGCCTTTTTGTTTAGAGAAGGTTACCAGGTGAATCGGACATCGCTTCACCTGGTAACAGCATCCGGATACGTCATCAAAAAAGAAGGCGGGACTATAGTCGTCAAATCTTATGATCCTTTACTATACTTCCTTTTTTTTCTTTTCTTCTTTTCCGGAGTTTCCCCCTCTTAATTCCCGTCGCTTGTTCCGGGGGAGAAAAGGGGGAGGGTGAAATGGGGCGCAAAGGATCTTTCTTGCCAACAATTCCACCGCCAGCACACCTCCAGGCCATCATGCGGTATGGAGCAGCCTGTGGGGGGCAGTGTACCAGATCGATTGGCACAAAGGAGTAAAGGCCTCTCCTCTCCTCGCCCAACCCCCTCTCTCTCTCTGCAAGCGAAAGGGAGAGATGCTGGAGCTCCCAGCCTGCCTGTCTCTGCAAGGCCCCAGCATCCCTCAAAAAAGAGATAGGATGGAGAAAAAAAAGAGGTCCTCTTTTGCAGTAACAGATGTTACATCGAGAGAGTGAGAGCTGGCTGCGGCCAATGGCCAATTGAATGAGTCAGTTCCGGATAGACTCGTCTGCGGGCACACACCGGAGTATACACGTGCGACCATACCAAAAGTTATCAGAGGTTAAACCATGTCGAATATGGATGCAATTCCTGGATAGAATAATGACTCGCCAATTTTTTCCGCAAATTTTCCGCTGTTTTGTCTCGTTTCCATGGGGCCTCGTCTCTTCGCGCCTCACCTGCCCCCCACAAGCCAATACTCTTATCGCATGTCGCCGCTATGGTCCGTAATAATAGGTTATTGCAGAGTGTAATTTACCACCCTTCCCATCCCTCCAACCCTCCACCACATCAACGGAACTACGCCGTGACAGTCATTTGTGCGAAAACCCATCCAGTGGAAGTTTTAACTTTTCATTCCTCTTTCACGAGTCCCCACCAGCTGGAATGGCAGCTAAACTGACACTACAAATGTGTGTAATGAGCGTCGTGCGAGGAAAGACTGTCCTCATAAACAATTCCATCTAACACTCCTGGATGGTGTCAAAAGCAGGCGTGCGTGGGTGTACAGGGTGGTGTACTGTCCAAGTACAACGCAGCTTCGAGATGTATCGTGCATAACGAGCAAGACTTGGGCAGTGCACCACCCTGTAATAAAACCCTGCGTATACCAAGCGACGGAAGCTGCTGCATGCATTAAATCCTTTGTGTCGTGTCTCAGAGGTACAGCTTCCACAAGGACTCCCAGAATGCCGCTCATCAAAGGGTACAAGACACGCTTCTCTGCTCTTCGAAGACTCGAAACTTCCGCAAAGTATGATCCTTCAGGAATTTCTGGGCCTCCCCCCATAGAAGATTAAGCGAGGCTGTGCAAATATTCGCGAATTTGACCGGCACGACAGTTGACAACCAAGAGAGGGAATATCCGATAGCACGCGTTTATAGGAAAATCTGGTCACGCAAAAATGCGTGGACACGAGAGCAGGATGTGGGTATTGACCTACTCCGGGGTTGTCTGCGTTATCCGGGGACTGCAGTGTCCTATCCGGGATTTAATTTTGGGAGGGGAAAAGGTTCAAGTAGCTTTAAAAAAAAGTATAGGGTGTTACGTATAATGATATGTCCGGATTGTTGATGACATGGTGACACAGAGATTGGCACATTGACACCGACGATCGAGTGCAACGGTCCTTACAACGATCCCTTAATTAGATTTACCTGCCGAACTGAATCCGGAGCCTTCCCAACCCCCGGCAATCCGGGCGGAAGCAGAGAATCGGGTTAGTTTGCACCAACCTCCCCATAAACTCTCGAACATGTCAGGGTTCAAGAAGAAGAACCCAGCAAGAGATGAGGTCAAAATGTGCTGAGACTCGAGCATTGCAACAATTCAATAAACCCGAGCTGTGCGCGCAAAAAAAAAGGCTGGCGTGATCAATTATCACGAAATGCTGCAATCAACAAAAAAATTGTTTGAAATAATGGAGCTGTGTAGTCATTACACTCGGGTCGTTGTCCCCGCAAATGAAAGCCAAGCATTCCTCGAAAAATGTACCGAGTTAAAAAAAATATTCGACTGGTAATCGCAAATTTTCATGCTCTATTGTTATGTATTAACGGTTTCGAGGCTTAAAACCAGCATATAGTTAACGGCTGTCAACGTCATGTTGATTAAATTAAAATAAACTGAGTTAGCGCCAGCTTGCGCCGGGTATAATTGTAGCACGACCCGCTTACTAAATGCGATTACGTTCACGAGCGGACACATTTGCGTAAATGAGGACGTTGCAACTGTTATCGTACCCGAAGGTACACAACGTTCGTGCAGCGAAACCAAAAAGAGGACAGTATGTTCCAATAATGTCCAATGTTTTATCGAAATTATTCTTATTTGGACACATCACCAGCCAATTCGCGAATTATTTTGGCGAAAATGCAATGCCCCACACACACGTCCAGCTCAGTCACGAGAGCGTTCTTGCCACTTTAAGCGGATCAATTACGAAGCATTTTAACTCCATTAACAAAACAAGGCGACCGCACTTGGAACACACGCTCCATGAAATAAATATTTACTTGCCCAAAGCGCCATCACCGTAATCGCGTGCGTACACTTGCCGCCTCTTTTGTCCTGAACCAGAAAAAAAAGAGAACCTAAATCCTCCATCCCTTCCAACCCGAATAAAACAGTCCAATAAATCTGTGACATGCTTGTTGTGCTAACTGGATTTTTCATTAGAGACGAGATAAGTGCGGGCATAAAACAGGTTGTTAAAAACCTGGTGGGGGAAGGGTGGTGGTGTTGCAATGAGAAAATGTCTGAGCCCCCTTGTGTGATCCGGCTTACAAATCCCCTACCGTTGGACCCTATGCGATAAGAGAGGTGTAGTTACCCGTGAAATTGATGTCCCTACTCATTACTTGTGGGCTGCTCGGTTTGACCCTATAGTCTTGCCTTCACACCCAATCTTAAAAATCATACTAGAAAAAAACCCTCGCTTCGCACGCTTTTTTTCTGGGCCTGCGGACTGTAGATCGGGTCATGCACCGTATGCCAACATCGGCCCAACATCAGATGCCAACGTCGGCCCGATGTGACAAAAAGTTAACCCTTTTACATTGGCCCGACATCGCTCCCCAACATTGGCCCGGTGTCATTCGCCGACATCGGGCCGACGAAGTGTGCTACCTGGGGTGGGGGATCGTCTTAACTGAGCCCCACTTTTGCACAATTCTGTGCGCATAACGATTTTTTCGCTCTCTCCCTGACTATAGTACGTTCAGCAAACCTTTTTTTTTCTCCTCCCAGCTAGTGTAGCTCAGCTCTTGCAAAATTCCGAGGCCCCTTCCTTAATCGCCATTCCAGAATGTAAGCAAATCTCGCTCGTCAAATCCCAGGCGCTCGCCGCCTTGTCGAAACCCTGCTCGCAAACATGAATAATGAATCTGAGGTTGAATAGAGAAGATCGCTTCCATTCTATATATACCGGCTCCACCCCTACCTTATACAATCCCACCCCCGCAAAGAGCGTCCAAAATGTCCTCAGAATCAGTGGTTGTCCTAGCTAGACATTCCAACGGTGGGGATATCCAATACCACCATCCACATAGGCCATGGGACATTACACCCAGGGAAAATCNTCCTCCCCCCCCCCCCCCCCCCCCCCCCATTCCTTCAAACCTGCCCGAGTGAATTCAAGCATCTCGATCCGTGAAAATGGTCTTTACAAAGTTCTCTTTTACATCTGCGGGGATTTCGACCCGCGACAACTTCTGGGGGAGGTTGAAAATGAATCGTGTTATGTTCTCCCAACTGCGTTTGCGGATTCAATGAGACAACCCGTAACGATAAAGAGGTCGGAAATATTGCCCCGCTAGACACGTTTAACACTCGAGCAAGGGTGTTTTCATCGCGAATCCAACAAACTTCTGGTGTGAACTCATCTGGTACGAGTAGGCATTGTTGGGTTTGGCACATGTACGTGTTCAACTATCCAAACAGGTGAATATTGTCCCCATGGTTTTGTCGCATTGGGTTGTGCAAAATCACTAATTTTTTAAACAGCAATTATACGCCTAATCAGCGTCGGTGTGTGGACTATACTGTACAGTCAGGCGCGCAACAATAAAAGGATCGGATAATAAATTTCAATGGGAAAATTGTAGTGCATATTATAATAGTGCAGGGGGGCCTGATTAAATAGGACGCTATACTTCACGCGGGTGTCATTTCAGAGAACAACAATGTCACAGGGGTAATTTGTAATCCGGGGGGGTTCGGACCCCCGCCAAATGTTTCAAAAGTGGCACGTAGCAATTAAAGTGGCACTCATATTTATTACTCATTATGCCGATGAGCCCACCTCGCATTACTCGCTTTTAAAGCGCCGCGCCTGGGTTTATTTCCGACACGTCAATTTATATCATTAGCGCCCCGGTTGAAAAATGTGGCTAAATTTATGAAAATTACAACAATGCACCTGTTGGGAAAAGTAAAGAACAATCCGGACTTATCTACTAACGACCTGTAATGGAAACCTCCACCCCCCCAAAAAAAGTCTGGTGGTCAGCAACCAGTTGCGTACGCGACTTGCAACCCTCAACAACAAAACGCGTGCTCTGGAATCCAAACAACGCGAATGTCCCCCCCAGCTTAATCAATCCCCCACGGGCCTCGTGTCGACATTAATGCTTAAGACACTCGACCCCTAACACACACAAGCAGGTTGGACCCCCCCTTTCCGATTTGTAACAGGATTTATGAGCCAATGCTGGACCCCCAGCCTCCGGGATCGATGGACCTAAAGCTACTGGATATTGGATCTTATCGGGGGAGACCCCCGGATTGTCCGGATAGATTTATCCCTCTCCAACCCAACAAACCGTCTATGCGACTTGAAAAGTTGACAAATCGGGGAATGTTCAAACTTTATTTTTGGCCGCACCTGGCAATTTTCTGCGCGCAAAAAAATATTTGCTGGCTCTCTTGTGAGAGAGACGGACGAGCGTGAGTCGAATGCAACTACTCTCCATTCTAACCCTGGGACCCTCCACAAATACATCTTGGGGAAGGGGTAGATTTACGACCCGCACTTGCGTTTTCCAACTGCAATCGAGCTACGGGGTCGAGGCCTCTCCGGAAAATGTATGCACTTTCCACCCCCTAGGCACAGCGCAGGGGTGATTTTGCAAGGCGCGCTAGACTTTTCCGCAAAGGCCCACCGGACCCATGCAATATTAAATAGCCCGCATATATACACAGGGTGCTACAAAACTGCACGATTCCGCATTTTGAAAATAAAAATAGAAGTTTCACAGAGCCTTCTGGTAATGAACCAAGTTCTGCAAGATTCGCAATAAAAACCGAAGAATGTTGGCATGAGAAAGGCCAGAATCTTCCATCAGTTGAGCTGACAGCAGTTTAGCCCTCAGCATCTGCCAGAGCCTGCAATAATTCCCATCATCCCGAGAGAAACTCTCCTTGTTTTATATATAAAAAGAAGGAGAAAAAATTAACTGCCTGCGAGATTTCCAGGCCCCCTCTCCGTCTCGAAACTTGGTCCCCTAAAACCGGGTCTCAACCGCTGCTCTGCTTGGTTCTTCTGCTTCCTCCATTTGTGCGGGACAAAAGCACAAGGGAATAATGCGAAGAATGCGGTCTCACTCCTCTGGACTGGAAAGCACGAGGCAAATTCCGGAGCCCATAAACTCCTCATTTCATTAAGCCCTGAAGCAAAGCTCGAGATAATAATAATTAATATTCTGCCCCGTTCAATTTCCAACTTGTTTAGCTTGTTGGGTACAGAAAAAAAAGGTAAACAAAATGTGACTAATATTTCATCCTAGCTGGTAGATTTCCCCTCCAACGTTGAGTATTGCGGGTAAGCCTGAAGAGTCAGGATGAACTAGAAGCATCAGCCTGATCATAAATTCACATCCCAATAAAACTGCACGCGTCAACAACGCCTGCAAATGTCAGATTCCAGCCAACAGCAGCTGACAAATCCCCGCGAAATGCCCCGCCAAGTGATTTTTAGAATCGCACTCCAACTTGTCATGGCCGCCAAAATAAGCCAGTTTAAAAAGATCACTCATCTCAAAACGGCAGACAATTTTTCTTGGCAGCTTTCACTCCCGAAATAATAAAAAATTTGATGCATCCGGAATCGTTCCTGGTACAAAATGCAAAAAAAAATAAAAAAAAAGTTGTGGATTTAACTTTCGGTTCTCTGTCCCAAGCGGTGTTGCCATTAGTCTCCGTGATCAATAAATTACTCGATCCGTTTTCATCGCGATTAAATTCCATTGGATTTACCCCCTCCCCATATCCTCCATATATATAGCTGGCACCCATCTCTTGGCCCGCTCAGTGAAAAAGCGGTCATAAGTAGAAATTACGAGTGTCAATTGGGCGGGATAATTATGGGTCACTGTCGAGGGTTTTGAGACCCGGGCTCACCGACATCAAAACCAGGATTTTCATCAAAGCTCCCCCAGCTCGGTTTATGACGGTATAGTCGTAAAGCCGAAAAGGACGATGATGATGATGCACTTGAAACTCACTCCAGAAAAACTATTCCCGCAGAGAGAGAGAAAAATAATAATTACATTACCAATTAACGCACTGAGCTGAGCAGAGTGTTTCGCTCTGAAATGCAACGTACTGTACAACCTGTGTAATTTGTCAAAAATGTACTTGGTAATTTTTATGTGAACCTGGCAATCAACTATATGGCACAGAAAAAAATTCATTTCCAGATCGGATCAGAAAGCCATCAGCCACTTACATAGCAATAGACTACAGGATATTGCGTTGTAACAACTCCCATTTACGCCTAACGACGCCAAAAAATGGAGCCTATTATCCTCAGTCAATAAGCCCGTAGACAGTGATCCCGGACACTGATCAGCCCGTAATTATTCCTCATGAACACTTTTTTTGGTGCTGTATACCAAACTAGAATTTCCAGCTCGTTCCCCAAAAATCAAATTGCCAACATCCAATGCCCCCTTATCACATGACGCGCATGAAAAAATTTGCAAGAAAACCTCATTTTATTGTTTCTAATGTACTACCGTTGCAAAATATTTTCCGAAAACTTCAGCGTGAACTAGGCCACCAGAAAGAGAGTTCAGACCTCTCAAATTGCATCCTTTTACTCAGCGTTAAGTATCGGAAACGACCTCCTCCCATTTCAACCCTTTCCTTTGCACAAACTCGGTTCTAATTGGGACCGAGATACAGTGTTCAGTCAGAGTCTCTCCTTTGGAAACTGAGCACAAGGAAAAGGCAAGCAGAGATGGAGCGAAACTAATGACAATAACAGAGAGAGAGAGAGAGAGAGAGAACAGCGACAGTCGTAAAGCGATGGGGGGCACAAGAAGGTTTCATTTCAGTTTCCTTCACAGGGCGTAAATAAAGAGAGACATTATTTATCTTGTCAACCTCCTCTTCCTAATTGAGCTTCCGTCATGAACATTACTCATATTTTAGGAAAAGCATGGCATGACATGGAGAGAAAAAAATGACGACCTTTTTGTCCTATAAGAAATCGCTGGACCACCCTGTGTTATTTTGGGTGTCGTTCTCTTAAAATGTTTTTTTTTGGTCCTAATTTTCCTTTGGAGGCTGCTCCGGTTAATCCGGTTTCTCCCGTTAGTGCAATGTTTTATTTTCAATTTGCTCCCTCGTTGCTGCGCAAAATAATTCAAGCGCTCCTGGTGGTGGTACCCTTGACTCCCTTTTTAGAGTGCTATGCAGCACTAGCAGTAATCTCCTAGAATATCGTAAATTCAGTGAAGTACACCCCCTGCTTCTAAATAACTAAATTACTAACCCACAAGCTTAAATTCATTTTATGCACATTTAAAAAAATCGTGATTCAATCTCCAACTGATTCTCTCAGAGTAACGTCAACAGACTGTTCCATAGACTTTGATCCGACGTTGGTTGCCACAACAACACCTGGCCAAACTTTGCATCCAAAAACTGAGAATGAAATTAGGGGAGAAAGTGGTCCCGAACACACATTTCCCATCGGGGGATTAAAGCCAGTATGGGGAGGAAGACCAGAGGGGAAAAACTCGTAAGAGGATTCGCCGGCGTCCCGTTATTAAGTGCGCATATTGAACGCAACACGGAAAGGATAAGCCTCTCTCTTGCGGCCCAGAGGAAACAGACTGCTCAGCTACACTTTTTGGACGTGGTCGGATTAATTGCTAGACTAAAATGTTTGAGGAGCAAGAAAAAGTGCACTCCCTTCCATTATATACATTTTGCATCATCCCTGGGATTAAAACTCCCGCCTGCTTATGTTCCTGTCCTCCTTCATCAACTCTTATGAAGCCTCCTGAGAGACACAGCTCCAGATAAAAAAGGAAGAAGATGGGGGGAAAGGAGGAGGTACGTGACGTCACGCTCTTCTCCAGGAATGAAGAAACCTAATTCTGGAGGAACTGAGGAGTTCATGTCTCTCAGGCCTTAATACAAGCTGTGCATCTTTTATTGATTGAACTGCCATCTTGTTGGAGGTATGGCTTTAGTTGCAATGCCCAAATTAAAATGCGTTTTTTAAATTTATTTAACGTAATTAGTGAACCCATTGCCTATAGTGACAATCAAGCCATGTAGTACTAATCTTCAAGCATAGATGGCGCATAATCCTTCTGCACACTCCTGCCACTCGCAAGTCAGTGATACTATCATGTCGGACAAATATACGACGGAGAGAATAAGCCTATTAGGAGAAAGATATCTGTTGTGTCTTTTGCTTTCAATGCAACTGGCCCTTATTGCTTCTAACATTTAAGTATGAAGTTGATGTCTGTAGACTGTTACCTTGGCCCATGCTAGATGCGCAGGGCATTAATCATATCTGCGCTTCTTCCTAAGGCGAAAATATTTGCGGATTCCCCCATTCCTCGAGATTGGAGGCAGGAGCAAACACTCCTTTCGCATCCAGAAGTGGCCGCCTTATATATCAGGAAGGGATCTCCTTTTGGCGCGGTAATAATTCCGCCAGTCGAGAGTCAAGCACGGCTTCAAATTACGTGGGATCCGCAACTTCCTTTGGAGGATGCATGTTGACCCCGGAGATTTACACCGAGCCGATACCTTCCTTTTCTTTTTTTATCCGGCTGCTGGAACGGAAACCTGAGATTGCACCAGGCCCTTTCATGGCCTGGAGACGTGAACATATTCTTAGATATTAATTACACACTATATAAAACCCCTTTCTTGAGGTAGCTTTAAGGAGAACCCCCGGCAGTCAGAGAACGAATGGATAGTTCCCCTTCCCACCCACCAGAGGTGTTGTCGCCATCACTTTGCGCATGCGCGGAACGGGGCCAATCGGAAGCGTCGCCCGTCGCGGTAACAATATGATGCGGACCAATCAGAATGCACCCACTACGATTTTAATACATTATAAATTTATTTTCACAGCACACGTACATAGGAGTTGAGTGACAGTAATTTGCAAGTCGGCCTACTGTGTGTGTTATAAATTAACCTAAATATTCCCAAATGCGTCGCCCGCATCCTTACAAGCGCGAGTACAGTATACATCACCGCAATTTTGCGCGTTTTGCAAGCGGGGGTAATGTTACTTGTTTCATTTTCTGGAGGCCGCATTAAAGGCTGCTTCCTGCTGGGGAGTTTTCAGGGGGGGTCCCCCCAACCCTTTATTCTCTCTCTCAGCTCTCCGAAATGAGTAACACACTTGGCGGCGGTGCCTTGATTTCGAGGCCTAACCGAATTACAAATGCTATTCGAGTCTCCACGCAGAGAGAAATATCCCCGGCCCCGTGATGTGGCAAAATTACAACAATTCCTCCGCAGACTCCCTAACTAACCTTCCCCAAGAGGATGTTGTGTGCAAAACCCTACCGCTGCTTACTCGCGTCGAATTAGCGTGATGCTGTTATACTGTGTATATAACTAGGTTGCATGCAACGTTGAGAGACACACAAAACACAACAAAAGTTTGGTGGCCTAATTACACGTCGGATTTTCAAGCCCCCGCGTAATTATTGCAGTGTGTGTGTGAGAGAGAGACCTCGATTTTCTTCCAACTGATTATGCGATAACGTAGTGCAATTATGAAAACGAGTCCGAGCATTAATCTGCCAGCAGGAGACAGTAATGCCTGAGAGAGTTAACGACTTGTTAAAGTGAATATTATCTCAGCATTTAAATGCGGCGTAAAATAAGCAATTTCATGCTCGCAAAAATTATATATCGGGAAATTTTCGGGTCCACAATTTTTCCATTTCGTGCTGACGGATATAGGACGCTCGCAGCGGATTACATGCCCGACAATACCACTTGCAACGGTTTTCATATATTTGCTTTTGCATATCAAAGCCTCCGTTGGATCAATTGAACTGCCATTTTTTATTTTTTAAAAAAAACAAATATATAATTATGCAAACCCCATTGGTAGAAATGTCCGTATTTGCCAACATGAGCCGCCTTTATTTTTGATCTGTGTTCCTGGTATATAATGGTCAGTTTGCATGTTACATAGCCTCGTAGGTGGTAGACACAACAATGCGGCATTCACCTGCTGGTTCAATAGCAAGGTGCACAAGGGGTGTTGGGAGGAAAAAAAAGTTATTTAATATTTCTCAGGCAACCTTGGAATAAAGTCATCCACCCCTGGATGACTTAGTTGAGAGAGAGCAAAGCCCTGGAGCCTGAAGAGGGGGGCGCCTGCAGGGAAAAAGGATTTGGGCCTAAGGCCTAGACGTGCAGCAGGTCCAAAGCTCAACTTCTCTAAGCTGGCAAAAGGCTTGGGCCCAGACACTCAGGGCTTAATGACGGGGATCAATATGGAGGCAGAGGATCCTGCAAATCCTTCCTACCTCCCCACCCCTCCCATTCTGCAGCAAAAGGCTCACAAACCCCCTCACAACATACCAGGTTTTCCGAACAGGTGATACCCATCAGCACATACGAACGGATCCAAAAAAATAAATGGGAGTTGAGCCAGGTCATTAGAATTTCTGTCAATTTTTCGGCATGTTAAAATTAACCAAAGGGCCGTTTGCCAAATTTTGTGCTGGCCACTAAGTGGTCTCATTGCGATCTATATGAGGTTGGAAAGGTGACGCTGTGGTTTAGGCCGCAAACCGAGTTCGATCCCCGGGTCGGGCTTGAATTTCTCTTAAGAAAATTCAGAGCTTTATGTTGCGTCAACATAAGTCGATAGAACTCTTCTCAATATTCATAGCTGAGCTTGCGTGCTCCATCAACATTTTAAACTGGAGTTTCTTTTTTGTTGTTATCAGTCCACCCATCTCTTTTCAGTTTTCGCAAGGAAACCTATCAGAATATTATTCGCGGGTTGTCCGGCGCACCTGCAAAACGGTGTACCATTTTCCCTCAAGATCCGCAGAGGGTGATGGACGCAACGGTCGTGTGCACATTCCCCCCCGAAAAAAGAAGAGGAAGAATAGTCGGAATTTGATAACGGGGGAGGGCCATGCTGGCCGTGGTGAGGAATAGAAGTCCGGCCTGCAGATAAAGACATAAAATAAAAGGAGAGGAAGACCCACGGAAAAAAGCCAATCTGGCACGTAAGGCGGACGTGATAGGAAGTTTGTGCGCCATGTGGAGAGACGGACGGATGGATAGAAATCGGCAGGGTGTTTCGCAAACCTTTTTTGTGTATAGAAAAGTGTTGGATTACAATCAGTTACGACACACCCTGTACAGTACTCCCCGGGGGGAGGAAAAAGATCCATTATCTCAAAGCGAGGATCATCTCTCAGAGTCGCCTCCTTTTCTTTCTTCTTCATCATCCGCCACTCCCATTAAATGATGAGTAACGAACACAGATAATGGAAGCCTAGAGCCAAACCACACCAAAAAAAAAAGAGAAGGATTCTATGGCAAAAACTAGCAGCTAGAAAAGGGAGATTTATTCGCATGGCCCGGGCCAAACTTTCTGGGGGCGATATATATACCGCGTTCCGCCCCCTCGGAATATTATTTCCCTTTTAATAGATACTAGCACGAGTTATGAACTCGCACTTACAGTTAGTAGACTCCTGGAATACTTCCCATGTTCGATTTTTCATGGGGGGGTTGATACTGCACATTTTGAACAAGAACCAAACCGCAGGGTCAACTAAAACTGAAGAAAACTGTGGACCACTGCAGCTTTTTTTTCTCACACACACAAATAATAAAAAAATGGTGGTACAGTATCTCAAAAAAAAAATGTTGTTTCTGGCTGCGATTGCCAGTGGGAAAAACACAGTTGGGAAAATGTGGTGCGTGTATATATACAGCTTCACTGCGACTGATGTTTTATAACTGGCCACAAGTCCCTAAACTGGGCCTAAACTGTGCAGGTCTCTCATCCATCACATGGACCACTAACTTTGCTCTCTGGCGATTATCCCCCTGGGGTCACCCTATAATCCATCTGTTTTTTGGGACCTGTTTTTATGAGCCGAACGCACTGGGGCTCAGAGCCAAGCAGGGAGAGTATAGTCACTAGTGATCGCGTTTTATAGTCAGGGGTTGGACTATTAGACCTGACGCGTACAGAAACTGAAGGGGGGGAAAAAAAGTTTATATATGGCAACACAGGGTGTTTCATATTTTCGCAAGGCAAATCAGTGTGATTATGAATCACCCTGTAGATGGTAATGGACAAGGCAATCAGTACTCCCAATACATTTTTATGAGCAGCCATTGGTACTGGAATCACTCAGTGTCTTTTCCAGACCCATAATAATCACCGTTGGCTTCAGTCCACGGATGAAAGCAAAATAACGTCAACTGACCGGAAATATTAGAATTTACTATCCGTTTGGCTCCAAGACCAATAGTATTTTCAGATATAAAAATCGTGCAATGTAACTCACCAACATAGACGGCCTTGGCAAGTGCAGGTTCACTCCTGACTGGAGTGGAGGTGACAACCTCAGGGATCTTTTCACCTTTGCTCTTCACATACTGCCAATCCTCCTTCAGTTTCTTTACCTTCTCCTGAAAAATGTAATTTCAGATTTTTATTTATTCTCACCACAATGTCATTCAGTCTTGATTAGTACAAGGTGAGGTCCACATTTACCTTAAGTTCAACGGACATGGACTGCCCGCTTCCGTTGCATTCTTTCTCCAGATTGGTGTAGTTCTCCACCACTTCGTTAACTTCAGTCTCGCGATCTCTCGCTTTCACCTGTAATTTATCATCGCAATTATGCAATTTTAATGAGCAAAGTACTGCAAATCTCACTTTAAAATATCAGGGGTTCCATTCACCCAATAATGGACTGAATCAATAAGAAACCATGTTATATTTTTAGTCACGATATTTATAAGATAAATAGAAAAAGTTTTTTTTGTTCATGCAGTTCCCCTAGATTCTACCATAACATATCTCGTATGTAAATTACCTCGTGTATTTCCTCGTGAGGAAAGGGCTTTTAATTTACATACGAGATATGTTCTGGTAGAATCCAGGGGAACTGCATCAACAAAAAAAAACCATTTTCTTTTTATCTCATAAATATCGTGACTCCGGCGAAAGTGTTTCTTTTCAGGATATATTTGCATGACATTATAGGGAAAAAAAACTTTTTAAATAAAATCATTGGGCTAATTGAACACAGTGTGATGTTTTAATCAATTTTGTCCCTCTTGCTCGCAGTACATTTACATGTTTTATATTGATAGGAAACGAACTCTATCAAGGATCCTAGTAACAGCTTGAACAAAAATGAGACGAAACCACTCACCATCAGGATGTCCATCTCGGCACCCTTCTCCTTGATCTCTCCTTTTGCTTTTGCTAGATTCACCCTCGTCTTCATCTCCATGACCCAGTCGATGATTGCATCCAGTTGGGCACTAAACCTCTTCAGAGCCGATTGTTTCTGTTCAAGGTGCCTGCTGTGTGCCGGGATGGCAGCCGTAACCAGGTCCGCATCCACCTTCATTCTAACCACTTCCGCATCTCCGATCTGTCCCTTACTGCGTTCAAGACGCTCCAACTCTGCTTTTCGGGCAGGAATTTCCTTTTCGTAGGCTCTAACAGTGGCAAGTCGCACATTCAAGGCAGTCTCGTCGGAAGAATTGACCGGAGTCTCCAGGAAGGTCTTGGCCTGGGACAACCACGATTGAAAGGACTTGGCCAGGTCAGCCACCTCTTGCTTCTGCCACGCTGGAGCATCCATCACTGCCAGCCTGGTTGGGTCAGACGCAAAAAGTCAAATTAGGTCACTTCACCAGCACAACAACAGCGCAACGGCAAAGGTGGCGTACACTTGCAAAAACTTCCCTAAAATCACTGCACTTTTACACACTCAGCCCTTCACTTCACTGGAAGGTCTATTTTTAAGCACTTGCACAAACTGTCAACAAACCAATCCAGGGCGATTTTAAGAGGGCGGGTGACGACATTACTAATGAATACAGTGGGTTTGTTTTAGCGATAAAAACGTAAGTGTTGTGGCAGCGAATCGCTCCCTGAGCAAAATGTGCCAAACTTCCTGTCAAACCTGTAAATATAGTCGCCTCAACTCTGGAGGGCACAGTTCCAAGTTTTCCACACCCTAGAAATAAATCCTCAAGTAGGCCCGTAATCAGCACCTTTTGGCGGCAAAACAAACTGACAACTCACAAGGCTATTAGCACACCACCTGTGCAAACAAGCCTCAAATTAACTTCAATTACAAATGCAAATACACAACAATGATACTCGCAGCTTCTCTCAAAACTGT
>KZ538519.1:34158-64724 GCA_000934665.2 Catajapyx aquilonaris | reverse complement strand
TGACAGGCAAACATTCCCATAAACCTCCATGAGTTTTCTTCTTGTTGTTAAGATATTCCATGCACAGCCACCACCGCGGTTATTAAAACTAAGTAAGATGCTTGCAGGTAGTAATATTACTTTTCATGCTAAAATTCACAACGGAGGTTGAAAATAATAATTATAACTGCAATAACGACAATACACCGTGAATTGTGTCGAAATATCTAGGCATTGTGCAAAAACACTAACTGCCCATCATAGCATAGGCTGCCTTTCGAAGAAAAAATATGTAACATGTACATTAGGACAGACCCCACAGTAAATAAGACAAAACAAACTTTCATTTCCTGCAACACACTGCAAATTTGTTAATCAAAGCAGTATTATTATGAACCCTTAACCATGCTCATTAATTGGCCGGCATCACAAGCTAACAAGTTCAAGCTTCAATAAAATAGTTGCTCACCGAGACTGAAAATCTGGCCCTGAGCGAAATAAGGAGGCCACCTGTGGCCACCAGGCGGCCTAAAAGTATCATGGGGATACCCCAAAAGCGGGAGGAGCCAACCTTTTCTTTTCTCTCTTTTTTTTGGTGTTATGACACCACTGAAAGAAAACACACATTAAAAACCATCAGTTGCTTAAAAATAAACGCCAAACATTCATTGTGCAAAGGCACACAGACTTCATATGTCTTACTAAATTGCAAGTTTGCCCAACCAATTTCAAACCATGCGTAATACATCATGACTGATAACCTAGGTGTCAGTTTAAGTCAGGAAATGTCCGAGGCTGACCTTCAGAGATAGGTGAGCTGAGATAATGTTATCAGTGCAATGACAGTGGTTCTGATTAATTAGTTGCAACAATGCATGACAAACAATGTCAATGTGTGACACTACTTCCACAAATAGCAAGGGGCTGTCAATGTTGACCAACAGTTTTAGAATTAACCTTGCCTGCAGCTGCAACTCACCCTCTAGTAAATGCCCATAAAAGGAGAGTTTTACTCATAAAGGAGATTACTTCCAGGCCTACCTAAATTCAGGGCCACAACAAAGCCAACAGGAAATTACATGTTACAATGGTGATACGGTACTGCGATAGTGTCAAGTGAAAATGTACCATAAAAGTTTCAAATAATGACTCCCAATAATAGGCTACTTCAGATGTGTGTGCACCAGGCAGTATCTGATTCATTATGTTTCATCATGAAAAATGGCCTTCCACAAATAGTCACATGTAAATATTTTATGGGCCTGCCACATTGCTGTGACTCAGCAGGGAACTATTGTACCACTGCACAATGTGAGCTACTTACAGTAGAACTGGAACAAGACACTGTTGACCACTACTGCTTCCAGCATGGAAATTAGACATTTTACTATCTTTATTTTACTTGTGTGTCACTATTAATCTGCATGATAAGATTAACCATTATCTCTTATTCTCTTGCTATGCACATAAGCTTTTGCTTGGAAACTATTAATAAAATCTTACTTCTTTTAGTCTCCTAATTGAAAAAAAAAGTCTATAAAGAATGCAGTGTCAAATTTATTATTATTATTGTATTAGTGATGAAAAAGTGCTTATTTACATTATACTTATTTGATCACTAAAAAAACAAACCAGTAAAGTCATTTTAAAAACCATATTCTATGACTTGTATATGAGAATGAGGCTTATCCCAAGCGTGGAGGAAGAAATTGCCCTAGTTAACGTAAGTTTCTAGCCTTTGAGGATCCCTGCCCTGGATACCCAAATGAAGCCAAGCTCTGGCTACAATCAAAGCCACAAAACCACAATGATATTAGTAGGTCATACCAAAAGGCTGTCATGTTAAATGTACTTGCTCACTAGTTGGATATATCTAGCTACTGGTATCAAATAATTAACGAGAACAACGACATCCTATCACACTCATATGATGTGGAAATGAGCACATGTAATGAATATGTCCCCTACGACAGAGAGGGGGTCACATAGTACAAGCGTCCTTAACAACCCAGGGTTATAGCTGGATCTGATGTCATGTGAAAGGATCAATGTGTCACCCCAGAAAACTGATCATTAGGTCTGACATGGTGAAAACGTCAAAAATATATATATTTTTTTTCAGTGCTTGTGGTCTCAGTACTTTTTAGTGATATGATATCTCTCTGTCGGAGCTAACATTTTCAATTACGCAGCCAGGTTTTGCTGTTGGGAAAACTCAGTACTTTGCATGTTTTTAATAATACTCATGGAAATTTAATCTTCCTAATAATGCGCCATCATGCATGACCTTTCTAGAATATTTCACCTTACTGCTCCTCCATTTCACTTATGTCCCTTCTAACACCTATTGGCAACATTATGTACACTTTTTTTTCCAAGGTCATAGCAGCAATCCTCAAGGTCACTAACTGTAAGTGGGTCCTTTTTCCCTGGCAACCCATGCTTAACATATCTCCAAATTGCTGACTGGTGGTCCTGGACCAGATTACATTTGACCCATGTCCTACTTGACCTACCAGTGTGTACCAGACGCCACTTGTTGTCTAAATTGGTTGGGCCATACTTGCCAAAAAAGCTGTGCCAATGCAACTGGATACAAACTGTGTGCAGCCTGCAACGCCAAATGCGCAGAATATAAAAGAAAGCTGGAACTTACCCGCAGGTAGGCTACCAATTCTCGCGTGAGATGACCCGTTAATTTCCTCCCGACCGACTGACGCACAGACTAGACCAGCTGACCGCTACGTACACTCTCTGTACACTTCAATGTAATGAGACTCTTGACATACGATCATGTGATAATTTCCCTGCGGCGTCACGCACGGTGCACGGGAGAGATAATGGAGGCTGCGTTGCCACATTCCCCCGTCTGGTAGTGGAAAGTGCGACTGGTTATGATTGGCAACAGCGCCTGTGACGTCACACGTGGTAATCTCTTCCGGGAAGGAGATTTCTGTTGGGCACATTGTCGCAGTTGGCAGCACTGTTTCACGACTCCTCCCCGGAGAGAAGCCGTTCAGCTTGATTCACAGCGTGTGATCCAAGATGGACGACGAAGCGGAGACGTACAAGTTGTGGCGCGTTAGAAAAACTGTGATGCAGGCAAGTTTTACAGCATTTTTGGAGGGTGTGGAAGGAACAGGAAAATTAGCTGGTGGTTATAACCGTGTTGCCAATACTTTTTTTTCAGCTATGTCACGACCGTGGCTATCTGGTGACCCAGGATGAGTTGGACCAGACCTTGGATCAGTTCAAGGAGCAGTTCGGGGACAAGCCTGGAGAGAGGAAGCCTGCCAGGGGAGACCTTATTGTCTTGGTTGCCCACAATGATGATCCCACCGGTATTTTTATACGTCGCAGCTGAATTTGTTGGGAACGTCAAGTAATTTTTCTGCATTCCAGACCAGATGTTTGTGTTCTTTCCCGATGAGCCTAAGATCGGGATCAAAACCATCAAGACGTACTGTCAGAGGATGCAGGAGGAGAACATACATCGGGCCTGCATCGTTGTGCAGCAGGGGATGACTCCATCTGCCAAACAGGTTCATTCAGCATATTTTTCCAGAGAAATACAAGATCGCTGCACAATATACCCGCTATATTTCCACCTAGATTTTCTCTCCTGTTCAGCTTACAAGTACTCTGAAGGCAAGGGCAAGATATTTTACAAATAGTAACAGCTAAACTTACCCATTCATGCAAAACACAACGTGTGTACAGTAGGGTCAAGATAACTCATGCGTTTTGGGAGGTGGCTTGTGTCCTTGGCAACCATAATTAGCCCCGCCCCCTGCTAAGTTTTTTTGTATGGAATTTAGAATGATTGGTGGGGAAATATTTCCCCTCTGTTAGTGTAAACAAATTCATCTCATTCTTTAAGTTTTAGAACATAACGCCCATCTCCTTTGAAATTGAATCCTGATTGGTCTACTGGTAGGGGGCGGGGTTAATTATTTGGTTGCCAAGGACACAAGCCACCTCCCAAAACACATGAGTTATCTCGTCCCTACTGTACATTGCAAACAATTTTCCTTGGGTAGCCGTAAATTAATTTCCAAATAGATTGCTGTAAAATATGAAAATCCGAGTACTACCGGCCAACTGCTAGGGTGATTTAATTATGAAATACGTTAAAATATACGAAATAACAATCTTGAGAACCATGCCAGAAGACTGTTGACATCGTTGTACTTTCCGGGAAATAAATTAATACTTTTCTGCGACTTGACTGTCACTTCAGATTACTCCCAAATTTACCTATTTCTCGAAAAGTACGGCGATTAATTAATTTGGCACCCTTCTCAAAATTGTTATTCCATATATTTTAACGTATTTCATAATTAAATCAGCCTAATAGTTGGCCAGCAGTACTTTAATTTCGAGTTTTTACAGCGGTATTTTTGGAAATTAATTTAGGGACTTCTAGTAAAATTGTGTCCAACACATTCATACGGTTTTCCAGTATAGCTGTTATTGTTTGTAAAATATCTCGTTCGTATCTTCAGCGCATGCGTAAGCGGAAAACTAGGCTATGGCGGGTATATCTAGTACTGCGCGGTCGAGTTCTCATAGCCTAGATTCTAGGTGGCTGGGGCTCAAGGGGTTAATCAGATGAAGCGATTTTCTTACCAAACCGCAATCCATCTTTTGATGATTGAATATGTCAGCATGGAAACGTTTGCAGAACGCAAAGAAACGTAATGGTTGCAATAGGTCTAAAAGAAATATTAAGACAACTTTTTTTGAGAGAAAATGTGTGGCTTCAGTTGCATTATTCACTCCACACAGTTTCATGTTCTACTGACTGAAACTGTGTCAATTGCATTTCTTGTGTGTTGAGTGCTTTACACTGCAAGCACGAGCCAAAATTATGTCGTGGTGGGGTACACTTCCTTCCATTTACGAATGATTCTAACCAATCCTTGTGGTTACAGAACACCTTTACTTTCTGAGAGATGTTGCACAACGAAAAGAAGGAAATTTTTAACAAATTTGAAAGTTCTCTTTTTAATGTAGCTTTGGTTGAGGTATTCAATTTAATGCCGACCTAATGGGTTTTCTTTCTTCTGAGATCCAAACTGCCGTAGTCATGCAGATTAATCCCAACAGCAGACTTTGAGAATAATTGGATCCATTACACATCAGTAATAAGAAGTCAGCAGTTTTTAGTCTTTTTTTTTTTTAACTGACCCTCCAAAATGAGAAAAAAAAATCGCAGTTCAGCTAGTGTTAACATCTGACTGTTGTTTCATGACACTATTGCAAAGAATTCCCAAGTTCAGAATGCAAAAAAAGAGTATTAAACTGCGGATAAAATCATATGTTCATTCCACTCCACAGGGAAGTGTCAACCAAATAGATCAGCCACTTGGTTTAATGAATACCGAACTTTTAAAGGAGGATTACAATTAAAAATCCATGACTTTGATAGAAGAATAGATATTAAGTCATGCTTGCATGCATTTCAATTTAATAATTTTTCTCCTTTCAACTATGGACATTTATGTAACCAGTTTTTTAATACTCATTATGTTCCATGATTAGCAAGCATGCCTGTTGAAAGGTAATATTTCATTTGAGCGTAAGGAAGTGATGCATTTTCCCATGCATCCACCATACTTGTGTTTCTGGCCTTGCAGCTGCTCGTATGTGAATTGGTTTTTAAGACTTCGAGCTAGTTGCATCCGATTATGTCAGATTATTATGCATTGTAAGTGCATGACGTATGTTATGGATGACCCCCGAACCACATTGGAAAACACATTCGATATATGTTTGTGCGCGAAATAATTACTGCAGCAGTCTCCTAATTGCACTTCATGCTGAGTAGGAAAATGCATTTGGGCCTTGGCGGAAGAAATGGGTGGATCATCATGCTTCTTGCATTCAAATATACAGTAGATGTATAAAAAGTTATTTTTTGCATCTTTGCACATTTAGGTAAGCAGCTTTTTGTTGCTCATTATGTTCCCACATTATTAGTGAGCATGCCTGTTAGAAGGTAATATTTCATTTGAGCATAATAAGGAAGTTCTAGTTTTTCCCATGCATCCACCCCACCTGTGCATTATATTATGCCTCTGACCTTGCAGCTGCTCATGTGGAGAATGGCACAACCATTATTCCAAACGATGTGATTTTTTAGATCACATAGGAAAATACTTATTTAATTGTCGAAATGCTAATTACATGAAAGACACATTTCAGCATATGGAAACTTGAGTGCTTCTGTGATTGAATTAAATGAATTAATTTGTCTTTTTAGGCATTGACTGACATGGCTCCCAAATACATCCTGGAACAATTTCTGGAATCTGAGCTGCTAATTAACATCACTGAGCACGAGCTGGTTCCAGAGCATGTTGTCATGACCCCGGAAGAAAAGCAGGAACTCCTGGCCAGATAGTATCCTTTTGCTGGATAATCCAGTGAATTAAATAACATTACCCAACTAATCCTTAACCATCCTGTGTAGCAAACTGAAGGAAAACCAACTAATGAGAATTCAAGCTGGAGACCCTGTAGCACGATACTTTGGGCTCAAAAGAGGACAGGTGAGACCCATCAAATGAACCCTTATTACGGCTACTCTCAATATCCTTGACTCGCATAGCCGTCTGAAAGAGCACCAGTTGCCCCGAATTCAGCAAGGTGATCCAGTCTGTCGCTACTTTGGGTTGAGGCGGGGTCAGGTAAACAGCGAGATAAATATTCGTCTCGCATGGGGTGCCTTTTAAGTGTGAGATCTAAGCCAGAGTGGGTAGTCACTAATACAGCACCAGTGTTCATTTGTGTGAGGCTCCAGACATGATAGAAGTTTAAAGCACAGTCAAAAACACGTTGCTACTTATGACTGCGTATTTCTGATATCATTACGTGTGTTCCTTTGTGTCTTAAACACTGGAGTGGCTGGAGCCATGTGTTACGTTGTCATATGTCAATAGGAAGTATGTGACATTTATGTTCACGTGGAGTTATAGCCACTTTGACCTTGCATTCTGTCGTCATATTCTGTCAGAAGCAAAGACAGTCAAGTCATGTTGGGAATTCTTCCTAACATATAGAGCAAAAAAAGTGGAATCAGTGCTCCAAAGTTGCTTGAAATGTCGCACACTGCATTCCTAGTTGACTAATTGGACTTGAATAATGTTGAACTCTTTCTTTCCAGGTGGTGAAGATTATCCGGCCATCAGAAACTGCTGGAAGATACATCTCATACAGGCTTGTGGTTTAATCTGCATTGCCATAATGTTAATTTAGTATTATTTTGATCATGTGAAAACGACTATCTTGAAATTGAAGAGGAGGAAATAAAGACCTTTACAACGTACGCCATGCCCTTCTGAATACGATACCTTTTCCAATGATATCAGTCGGATCTTTTCCAGCTTTCAGTGGAACTCTCAATTTATATATTTTTTAATAACCAAAAATATTATTCTGGTTGCATCAACAGGGTCCTGCCATCTAAGAACCTAATCAGGAACCATCTAATCGGGAGTCCAGAGAGCGGGCAACACGATCATTTATTTTTTTTCTTAATCAATTATTATCAACCTAAACAATATTCATATCAAAGAGGTGGCTTCTTCTGTTTCTCTTTAATTTTAGAAAATATGTGCTGAAGGTACACTACAAGGAATGTGTTCGTGTTTCGTCCACCAGAAAGCGCCTCCTCCTATTGATCCCCTTTTTTTCCCCATCATAGGAATGCTCTCTCATTCATTTCAGAGACTTTGTTCTGCTCCATGGAACCAATTTTCTTCCCCCTTCTTCATCTCCTTTGTCCCACCTTCTCCCCTTATTTCCCACCCAGAATTTTGATCTTCTGCATAGGTCACATGACACCAAATCGGCCAATCACGACTGTGTCCAGTGTTGCCGCAACTCATTCTCTTTATACCCACTTTTTGCACTTATCACGTGCTGTAAATGATGAGTCTCATATCCTTGAAACGTCTCGAATGATCCCGCAATTAAGATTGGTTTCAAAACACACACACACACAAGCCGCCTGATGTGCGTCATTAATGCATGAACCCATTTTTGATGCACACTCCGAAGGCCAGCGATGGGAAGATTCCTTCAAATGCATGTCAAGAAAGATGGTAAGAAACCGCCGTAATTAAATATCTTAAAATGCAACCCAAAAAAAACCGCTTATTTCGCCTGATTCTGCAGAATACTGTATTTCACCAAGGTCGCATGTACTGTTCATGTACGTGCAATTTGACCAGTACAATCAGCCGATTGCATTTTTTTTTACATTCCCATATGACTAGCATTCTTCATGAACTGTGTAAACTACCTAATGATAGTAATGAACCTGAGGATGTAATGTAATGTAACCAAACCGTGACAAACAATTGCAAAAAAAAAGGCAACACTGCCCCGCCACTTGGACGTAGTACGATATGCTACAACCAGATGGCACGCACCCCTCCCTCTCTGCACGCTACCGCCTTCACGGTCTTGCGGAGGAAAGTGCTACTACATGCACCTAGGTGATGAGTCGCCGTGGACAAAGTCTCGCATAGCCATTATTATTATTATTATTATTATTATTATTATTATTATTATTATTATTATTATTATTATTATTATTATTATTCCGGTGGTGGTGAATGTCAACTATTGACGACCTGTCAAAAAACGGATGGATCCACCTCGTCGTCTCCCCTTCCTGGTCCTTTGATCCCCACCCAAACGGTTATGTGGTGTGTTTCCAATACTACACCCCCCACCCGGTCTGACAAGTGAGTTTACGAGATGACTACCCAACCCACCTAGTCCCCTAGCCCCCGTCCCTGCCTTCCCCTCTTCCCAGAGACTGAAAGCCGCACCTTGCATGCCATGTGCAGAATATAAACAAAAGATGTTATGCGGATGGAGTGGCCCCTCTTCCCCTCCCGGTCTCCCTTATCCTCCTCTACACTACCCCCTTGTTCCCGCTCTCCAGGCAAACCCCCGAGGGATGCATCCAGGGAGAAACGGGAAGCCCGGCGACAACCCCCACTGCTAACCTCCCCACCCTCCCCCTTCTCAGGACACGCAGCGAGCATAAGCCGGGTCTGTGACGTCACGTGTGATTGACACGGTTAAGTGCAGGGGTAGGAAGTGAAGGAGGCCATTTTGGATCCGTCTCGTTTTGTGCTGGGAATCGCCAGTTCAGTATATAAGAAACATTAGCAGCATAAATGTGCACATATACGCACAACTTACATGACCCATCAGCTTTCTCACAACGCTTGTGAGTGAATGAAGGAACTCACTGTGTCGCTTCAGAGAATCAAAACGATGCGGGCGATTCATGGGGTTCGCTAGTAAAATTTAGTAGAGCTGATAAAATATTGAGGGGGGAACTCCTTTTATTCTGTCGCCCTAGGATCGACCCGAACTAATCTTGGGATTGGGTCGTTCAAGGGAACGTTGATGGTTGTGCAGCAAGAAGAAAGGCAATCGAATGTGGAGGAAGTTCTCTTGCATCGTCGTCGTGGGAACGGTGACACATGTGTAGAGTGTACGTACAGGATGGTGGACTTCCCAAAAAATGCAGACAGTCCATGGGGAGGAAAAGTTGTGAATTGTTTATCCAAGCAACCAAAGAGAGGGCAACCTGTTGGAAGAAAACGATTCAGTTCCCCCAAATTTGTTCCTTTTTGCCCTAAACTGGTGTTGTTCCCTTAAAATCATTAGTTAATATCATTGAGTTAACCTTTCTTTACATAACTCACATTTCAAAACAAAGGTGTGATGTGTTGCTGGGATGTGCATGTGCAATAATTTCTGAAAATGCCATGGGATTATCGTGTTACAACGCTGCAGTAAAGCAATTACTGCAGATGAGTGCAATCTTCACTATTTTGACGTCAATAGCGTTCGTATTATTTTAGCACATATGGAATACATGAAATAAAATACGCTACGTTTCAGTCAGAACTACGTGTACTATAATACTGTATGCACATTGCACATGCAGTGCATTCAAGGCCTCTTACCTGTCCTTGCCATTTTTTTAAAAAAATGACTAGGGCACAGCCTCTCGCTTTGCCTTATTTTTTTCTAGGCCTGCGGCTTTCGGTGGCGGATCACCCGTCGCGTCGTCCTGGTGAGAGGGACTCAAAATGGCGTGTAGTCCTGGCCAAACCCTCTGTAATGACGTGTCCCGGCCGGTCGAATGGGAATCCCCTCCGGAAGGCCGGCAAGTGGTAAAGTGGAGTCGGGGGTCGGTCGGTCTCTGGGCCGGTAGGGGGGTTGTCGGGGTTTGGCCTCTCTGCTGGCTCCCCACTCGCGCTCTCGCTCTCGCTGCAGGAAGGAAGCGGAGTCGACTCTCTCTCTCAGCCCGCGCGCGCTGTGTTCCGACTCTTTGTATAGTGTACCAGTGCTTTTTTAGAGAAGGACGGGGGGTGTTTTCTCTTCTGGGGCGGGAACAGTAGTGTCTTGCCCCAAATGACGTGAGTGAGTGTGTGCCAAAGTGTGGGTGTATATATATACGGAAAAAGGACCCCGAATGCGCCCTATGGCGCTGCCCAAGAGGTGCTGCAGCAGCAGGCCCATCGGACTCTTCGGCGGAGACCCGTTTCTCGGAGGGTGCAGCAGCAGCGTGGGGTCGCACCATGGCGGCAGTAGCAGCAAGAAGAGGTGCTGCAGCGGTGCCGGTACCGCCTCGTCGCAACAGGCCACGGTCGGACCGGCCTCGACCAAGTGCCCGGAGTCGCTGCTGGACATTGCGGCCCAGATAGTGGCAGAGAACTTCCCTTTCCAGCGGATCGAGGAAAGATATGACCGGATACCGGAGCCCGTGCAGAGGAGGATCATCTTCTGGTCCTTCCCCAGGGACGAACGGGACATCTGCATGTACTCCTCGCTGTCCAGGGTGCCGCTCAACTCCACCGAGTACCAGAACCTGCCCTTCTACAAGGGACTCAAGCTCCTCGAAGCCGGATGCGTCGACCAAGTGCTGCAAGTCGGTGAGTACAACATACCCAGGAATACCCGGGAATCGAACCCAGGTGGAAAATAACTGTCACTGCAATTACCTCAAAAGTTGCACCTGCATTGTGGCATGGACGTGATACAGTGTACGGTATCTGCAGAGCACTGATAACAGTGTGGTTAGTTGGGCTCACATTGTATCGACAATGTTGTCATGCGCTCCAAAGGTCCGTGGAGTGGTCAAGTTGCCATGAACTTGCCCGTGAGTAGTTGCCATGCGCCATGCAGTTGCCATGGACCTGTTGTCATGCGCCTACTGTCGATCGAGAGAAAAAAGAAGTGTCGCCAGCTGTTGTTATCTCCCACACGTGACACGGTAGTAGCCCGTACCGCTGATATACTGTAGGATACGTATAGCGTGTGTGTGGGACGTGGGTCAATGGTATGCGTACTGTCAACGACCTCGGCTGAATGACACATGCACAAGGACACACGGCCCATTCACGTAATTATTACGCACGGCCACGCCGTTTATTACGGAGGAGCACGGCGGACGGTACAGGGTGTGTCACAAGGTTTTTGCGGCGCGCACGGTGCGTGACACATCTCTAATTCATTTTGTCAGCATGGAGATTCTGCGACACTGTGTCGATCGATTGCTAATCGATCGGAGGGGTGGGTGCATGACTCAGTCTTAATTACAGGGCTGGGGGGGAAAAAAAGACCCGCGTTTTGTTACCAAGCAAGTATGTAACACATTTTTTGCGAATTGCGTCACGGCACGGTATTTATTGAGGGGGAGTGTATACCTTACGAGCTCAGTTCAATATCGCAATTCATGCGGAGTGACACAAGAATTCGTTTCGGTTCAATTTCGAGCCAGATGGCGAACCCCTGATAAAAATTTCATGCTCAACATACACGGTATAGAAACAAAGAAAGTCCAAAAAAGGAAGAACGAGAAGAGAAAAAAAAGGTACACGCCAAGAGACTAGAGGAGAAAAAAAGGAGCAGGGCATAGTCCCCCGAGGCTTATCTAATGATACAGCAGTGTGGTCCAAAAAGGACCTCCCCCTGAGGGCACGTGACCTGGGATTTTCAAGTGACTACTACTACAACAAAAAAAATACAGAATATTTTTTTGGAGAGAGAGCCCGTCCCAAAAATAACTGAAGGACTATTAGCTAATCTAGAGTCCCATTTTTTTGGTGTGTACGTGGGTCCGTTTTTATCAGCGGAAATTCCAGGCGTTATTGTTGTAGAACCCGAAAGGTTCATAATTCAGATGTAATAATTAGTGCTTCCTCGGAGCGGCATATTTCCCGTGCTTAATGGGTAGAAACCATGGATAACGTGCAGATAGTTGAGCAGCCGCTCTCTCTCTCTCTCCCCTTGCGCGTCACGTCGAAAAAAAAAATGTAGATAAGAAGGTACTGTGGTACCCATTGCGTAGGAGAAAAAAAATTGTACGCGCATGCGCAGTCAGTAGCGACTGAACGCACCCTGAGAGCTGATTGGTTGCCTCAAGGCCACGTTGAGTATATACGTGACGTTAAACGTGACGTTTATTTTTATCTCCTGATACGTAGCGTGACGATGTGTGACGTGGCGTTTGTATAGCGCCTATTTTAAGCGTGACGTCACAAAAAATTTATTCGCCCTAGCCTAGCATTTTGTAGGCGAACAAGGGTTATTTTTATACGCACCAGTTTGGCCCACGCATTTTTTTTTTCCAGCAGACCAGAGGATAATATTATCCCCAATTGATTTACTCTTCGTACATAGTGAACAACCCCTTGTCCATTGCCAAAGCCATTTTGTTTTCACTGCTTTTTTTCCCCCCCCTGTTGTTCCTGTACCCTCCTGGGACTCAATCATAGATGTTAGATGGAGGTCACAGGCTGTTTGACCAAGTTCCTCATTCGCATGGCAATGGGAAATTTATGAGCGCCTATCGCCACGATTGATCACGAACATATCGGGTCAGGTTTTATCAATGCTTCCCTGGTGAGTTGAAACTAAGTCGGGTTTTAGCAGGGGGTTTTAGGGTGAAAAAATTGGGAAGGTCAAGGGATGGTTTTCTGGGTAGTTTCTGGTCCCTCCCCGTTTTAGCGGAGGGCTAAAGTCCGCGAATTTAATTAGGCGGAGGCCAAAAGGGCTTCCACTTAGTCCGGCACACACACTCGCTCTTAAATGCATTATCTGCCAGCAAAACCTTGATGTGAGTCGCTTGGGGACCGTGCTGAGAGAGACGATGTCCTGTTTGCCTCTTTTGGATGTCTGGTGTATGTCGGAAACTCCGGGAGTGGTCCTCTCCCAGTGACGCAACTTTTGGGGACAGATTTTGCAGTGTGTAACATACTCGTGGGGGGGTCAGTTCCTCCATAACGTAAGATTTAAGTCGATGACCTCAACCATTTTTTGTGGGTATAAATCGCGGAGTTTTTTTTAAACTATTTAATTAGTTCCCATTCATAGTTTAGTGACTTTGCTCCCTTTTGTCTCGTGTCACTGGGTGTGTCGGGTTGCCGCCTTTCCCAAGAGTTGCCAGCCCAAGGGGGTCAACAGCATGCTTCCTTCCGGTTCCCATCCAAGGAGTGTGATTAAGAAGTGCTCAACGGGAACACTCCTTTTTTTTTTGCCCACCCTTCCTCCTCCTCCCCCCGACTTCTTCAATGGATAGAGCAAGGGGCCAACCGTTGAGACAACACTTGAAGACGTGTCACGCGACCTTCCGATGATCAATACTGGCTGGGTGAATTGATACTTTGCCGATATGCGTGTGGTCCCACAGTCCAGGCAGGTTGGGCGGGGTTTGGGAGGAATCGAGGGACGGGTTCCCACTTCATCCCTCAGGAAAGGGGGGGATGGCCTAATAATGATGGGGGTTGGGGAGGTCATTTTAGCCGTTCCCTGGAGAGGACTGTGTCACTGGTGCTCCAAAAGACTGTGGGTATTACACAGAATTTTACCCAAACATGGATCCCAGTACTGATCAAATTTTTTTTTAAAAATGGACTATAGATCGCTTCGCTCGCATTTTTCTAGGGCGCAGGCCTAGAAATCCACTCGCTTCGCTCCCTTTTTTCTTGGTCATAATTAAAATCAGTGTCAACCCAGCCATACTCTTGGGAATATTTGCCCGGCGATCTTTGGGCTGCCGTTTACATATTATGTACCCAAGAAAATCCAGGTTTCTTGCAAGGTCGTGTCCTGTTCTTCCGACAAGTCGTTGCTTTGGGAAAGCGAAGTCTGTTGGTTTTGCCACCCCTGAGTCTGGGAATAAGGGCGTGGCCCATCGATCGCTTCTATCCCTGAGCCCTTGCTTGGGACCAAGTCTCCACCTCCCAAAAGCAGCCAAGAAGAAGAAGGGATGGCGGTTGCCTCCCAAAGACAGCTAGGTATGAGGTGCAATTGGGAATGGGGGAGATGGGAAGAGAGAGGAGTCTGCCCCCCNTGCCCCCCCCCCCCCCCCAGCCTCTCTGAAGATGCGCGTGGGGGAATGCCCGATAGCTGTTCCTTTTCCGACAGTGTGTGTGCAGGACTATGCTTGATGGTGGGTTGCGGTTTGCAACGGGCGGCTATTGTGGCTCCAGCTTCATTAAGGGGGGACACCAGGTTGCCAACATTTTGAATGTTTATCTCGCAAAAGAGGGACCGACCGGAATATGCGTTTACACGGGAACAATCCGGAACGGAACGGGTATACTCCAGACCCATCTTGACCCCTTACTCTTTTTTTTTCCAAGCTCTGGAAAACGTGGCGGTTATGAATGTTTCATGCACATCCTCATCCCCCCCCCCCCCCTCTACACTTTTCCCTTCCTTTTTGGAAGCCAGAGAACTGTGAGTCGACTTGACAATGCAGACAGGAAATGTTGCCCCCTTTCCCCTCCCCTCTCCCAGAATCCTTGCATTTCAAATCACCCGCACACGGTTTTAGCAAACCTTGCGAAATTGGCGCTGAAATATTTAAAATCCGTGCGATTTGTGTTTTCTCTTTCCCCCGGAACTATTTCGTACCCAGCTGTCTACCCCCCCTCCCTTAAAAAAAAGGGAAGGGGGCGAACCATCATATTCAGCCGCGATTATTATTTCATCCAGGCAATTTCTGTCAGATTGAGCCAGGCCCAGCCCAACATCATCATTACCCCCCCAAACCCACCCAATGCCTGCAACAACTGGCTGTATATAATCTGGGGAATAAAGTGAGGGGCGGTGTTTCTTCTGTGTCGGAGGAAGGTTTGAAGATGGCTGCAGGTTCTCCCTCCCCAAGAGGACCGTCGCGAGGAAGATTGAAAAGCTTTCACTTTCTCCCCCATGTCAGGATTTCAGTATGGTGTTGTCACTTTCCATCCTGTAAGATGAAAGCTCGGGTGTCTTTGAAACAAAAGTTCGGCTCGGTTCGGGGCATGTGCTGGTTGCAGGTCCGGGTCCGCCATGTTGGGCGGTGCGTGTGTGTGCACAGGTGGCAACGGGGCAAAAAGAGCGTTACAGTTGGCGAACAAGCGTCGCCAAACGGCTGAAAAAGAGCGCAAAACGGAACTGGGAGTGTCAGAAACCTCCTAGAAATGACATAGGAGGTTGGGCTTTTTTGGGGGGAGAACCA
Organism: Catajapyx aquilonaris; assembly: GCA_000934665.2. Taxonomy (NCBI): domain Eukaryota; kingdom Metazoa; phylum Arthropoda; class Diplura; order Dicellurata; family Japygidae; genus Catajapyx; species Catajapyx aquilonaris. The sequence goes on along the minus strand of KZ538519.1, from coordinate 49,201 downwards.
ACATCCTGCGCACTGTGAAGCAGGTGGGGGGTCGACAAGACTGATGTCATCCAAGATCAGTGACAGTGGGCGGGTTCTGACCTTCTCATGGTTATTAGCAGATACTCCTCAACGAACAGCTATAATTGGAGGTGTGGGTGTCGACACGATTGGAGGTTCATAAGCAATTCTCACCAATCTTACATATATAAAGCAGAAAGTTCGTTGGTATTTATGTAGTATGTCACGGCTACCTAGCCCACTTCCGGAGTTCTGGGAGTGCTTACATGCCGCTGATTTAGGGAATAGTCCGAAAACTGCCCAAACTGCCAAAATGGTATTTGGTCTGTCATCTGCGGTACATTTCTTGATCAATCACTGTGCGAAGAACGGGTTCCCTGCTAGTAACTATATGATCACGCTCCTATAGATGAATCGTTGTAATAAATATGGACAGCATATAAATTCACTATTATTTTAGTACAATTCATCCTATGCTGTCACCACATTTCGACCTGGACGAACAAGTCGTGCCAGCCATCCAGCAGAGAGGGGGCCCATCCTTATTACGATTGTATTGTTCCTTCCGTTCACTTCCCGTCCTAGTTAAGTAGCAATTAAGTATTACGTGAGACCACTGTCCATTTTTTTTTTCATTACTTATTATTTTGTATGGACTTGTTCATGAGGAAATCGGTCCCGGGAAAAGTGTTCCGCTTGGCTTCTGAGGTGTGTTATTCTTTTTAAGAGTCCTCCCACGTCTGGATACTGTAACGCTCGTGTACCGTGTACGTTACATTACAAGGTGCATGGGGGTGGGGAGGGTTCATTTTCGGTGGGGATAGGACTATACGCTTCTGCGTAGGGGGGCTTGAAGGAAACTAGCTCATTAGCCCCGCCAGTGTTGTCTGTGTTCCATTAGTGCTGCAAGTTGGAGCAGCTTGTTTGTGCCATGGCAGCGCCTTACATGGGGACCACTCAAAATTATATTAATTTTAGGGGGGGCGGGGAGGGAAGAGACACAAGGGTTAGTTCGGGGGGTGTGGGCGGGCGGTTGGCCAGGACGACCAACCTCAAGTTTGGCGTACTCTGCATTTTTGCCACTTACAACGAACGGAGAGGGGGGGTCCTCTCGGATATTGGACCGACAGGTTACTGACCCTGAGCCCCGTGCCCAGGAGAGGTAAGGGAGGTTTTAGAGAGAGAGAGAAAAAAAAATACTGTCTTTTAGGACTTGTGTAACACCGAGAAAAACTCGTTTCGTCGAAATGAATGGCCTGGTGGAATTTTCCTATTCCATTCCAGCAAGCCCTCTTTTTTTTTTTGCAGGAATGTTGGGACAGGTGACTTGCCCTCCGTTACCTTTAACCTTGTCCTTTTGCTTTTTTTTAACGGTGCATAAAAGCGAGAGGCAGGTAGAAATCCGGCCTGGGCTATTGGAATCTGTGGTTTTTTTTCATTCTTTTTTTATTTTTTTACCTCCCTCCCGGTTGCGGTTACGAAGCTATACCGCGTTTTAAGATCCATTATTCTCTGCGGTCTAATTTCTGACAATACTTTGCGGTGTCTAAGTGAAAAATCTGACAGCATTTTAGCAGCCAGTTTTTGGGCGGCGTTGGGGCATAATATAGCAAAATGAGCCGTCCGCCTTGCTTAGCGCATCGCGCCAATAAAATACAAATCAAATCTGACAAGTCTCATGTTAGTGGTCAGCAGCAAGTGCAAATGTAGCCGCCAAACGCAATAATTGTGCGCAGCGTTTATTTGGGGCGCAATATTGTGAAAATTGGATTCATTAATATTAACAACTTGTTGATGGGAATGGTTATGATGTGCGGTAGGCAGGGTTTTCCTAGTAACAGACCGCAGAGTTACAACTCCGGAGATCGCTGTCAATTACAATGCGCCGGCAAAAGTAAGCATGCAACTGTGCATTAATAATGAACGACTGTTTTTGTCATAATGGAATAAAATGTGGTTTGGTTCCTACCACTCATTAATTAGGCTCCGTTAGCATGTCGTGTCACTCTGCGTGATGAGGGTTCAGCGCTGTTTTGCAAATTGACGCCAACTTTTCCCTAACCGGTGCTGTCATTCGGTGGCAGCAAGCGGACCCATTTTTACTGTCAAGCTGCTCTCTGATTGGCTGAAAGGCCAGGATCCGGACTCTGTTGGTGGCAGAACTGAGCCCTGATTGGCTGCAGCCGATTCCATCCTGCTTCACTGGTCCATTTGGCTCGGATATTAATTTTGGAGCACAAATTTCAGAATCCTTGTTGACCACTACAGTGTTAGCTCGGAAGTGTTTTAATACAGAACCGAATATTATCAGTTTTTTTTTTCAAAAATAACTAATAACTTAATACGAAGCAACTTACCATCAGTATATACAAAAGCTGTAATGTGGGCACTACTTAATTTGTTGCCTGCTTGATATGTCACCAAATTATACGGAGGAAAGGATACTGTAGGAAGACTCTTATGTCCATGGCCTGGAAGCATCTGCGTGTAATTCCTCAGGAAACTTTTGAGAATACTTGTCACAGGGGAAGTGGGGGAGGAAGAGAGAGAAAAAAAAGTCATGCCAATGCATACAGAGCTCTAAGAAGAAGGCACTCTTCGAAAAGTAAACATCCTGCCGTCTGATAAGGGATTGGCTCCCAAATCAGCTTATGCAGCACGTACACAAGTTATTCACTTCTAGCCGTATATATGCGCTGCCAGATTTTAACAGGGGGGTTGAAGGGAGAGGAAAAGCATGGCAGTTCTACAGAGAGGAATCGACCCCAGGAGATGATTTGCGTCCTTTCGGGACCTCATAAATAAAACCATTATTGAATTTTCAGTGTGTTGCAGCGACTTGTGCGCAATATGGAGGGGGGCGGCGCCCCGCTTTTGTCGCACTTGGCGTCCAAATTATTGGCCGAGTCCGTGGAGACCAGGGTTGGAGTATATTATTCCACCGGCATGAAACTTCAGGGGCCTAATTATAGGGGTTTGTGCAGTGAAATTTGCAAGTGTTGCAGACACACACAAAAAAAGAGGACAGCTCCAGTCAGGTCATTGACGGTCCACACTGTTGTGACAGAGCACACTGCATCCTGAAATTGTGCAATTATATATAATTTGTATCGCAATAATGGCCATAATGCAATGCATTTTAATGTGGCTTATATACAGCGACAAAAACGCTTCACATTTTCTGGATAAGGGTCATACATGTATGCATGTTTCGCACGAAAATGTAATTAAATTGCCACTTGCAACACTGTTGCACACAGCCACGTAATTAGTTTGGACAGCTCCGAATTTGTGACCATTTACACCCATTCCAGTGAGTTGGATATAACTTGTTTAAAAAAAAATATAAGGCAGCAACATTATCATACGTGAGAAATATGGCCGCGATGCTAATAAGGATCACGAAGGTCAGCACCATGTTTTTTATTTACATGGGGGGTAGTTGGGGGGGGACTGAACTTGGCTCATTTAGGAGCGAAAAAATTTTGGTAAAGTCTCGCCGCCCACCCAAAGGGCCTTGAAAAGTAATGGGCCTTTAGGAAGACTACGGAGAGGGGCGTTGTCAAAATATGCACACTCCGTCTTTTGTTCTACATTTTTTGGGTGTGTGTGTGTGTGTGTGTGTATGTGTGGCTTCACTTTTTCGTCTGCTTCGAAGCCTGCCCTTATCAAAATAGCACATTGCCATGCAATGAACGACTTGAAAGTCACGGTCCCATACATAAGCAAGGAGGTTTTTGTGTGTGTACCTTTTGGACTCTTCCAATCGCCGGGAGAAGAAAGGTTATTTATCACTGGAATCTATTAGCCGCAGCCTTATATTTAGTCATGGATGGAAAAAAATGTCTCACGAATCAGAAACAAAAGAAAGTGTTCGGATTAACATTTTGATGAGGGTCACTCATAAATGACTTTATGCTGGATTTAAGGGAGGTCGAGGTCGACGTGACGGGCCGTGACCTAGGGAAGGAATGGCATCCTTTTACGGATCATCTTTTGCCTCCACCCACATTGAACCCAACACTTTCTATAGTCGCAAAATTTTTGCTGGAGCAAACCATCCACCAACCATATATAAATATTATAAATTTTTGATGAGCCCAGGGTGGGTGCGCACAAAATATTTCTTCTCGGGGCCTATTTACTCTATAGAAAGCAACTGTTTTTATGGATCTGCTATAGTTGATCTGAAAATGAGACAGTTTCATTTTAGGACCTCTTTTTACCTCCCAGGAAGCGAAAATCGATGGCAAGAACGGTTCCCTCTCTCCTTTCCTTCTCTTTCTTTCTCCTCCCCTTCCTTTTTTCCCTCTCTTTTTCTCTTCTGTCTCATCCGTCCGCTTACATTTGGACCAAAGGCTTTGTCCATCCCTAAATTGCGCTGCTTTTCTTTTCTTGGCACTGTCTTCTTGGGATCTTCGCCCAGAGCACAAGGGCATGCTTTTATACCCCCCTCCCACCCACCCATCTTTTCTATTCCCCCCACTTCTCCTTATATCGGGAGAAGGGGGGGGGGGGGAAGGGGGGCAATTCTTTGGATTCCGCGATTCTGAACATGTCTCAGGGGCTGTCCCGAAAGGATGGTATTTTTATCATAATCTGTCGGTATATATTTTTAACACGTGTGGAGACCCGATCGATGTGCAGACCGTCCCCCCTTTTTTTTGTTGGCGGATTTCGGTCATTGAGATGTGACATGTTACCTTGCGAAAATTGATCGTATGAGTGACACACACGGTCTAGGGGTGTGTATAGGGAACAAATGAAGATGATTTCTGCCACGCACGCAGATCCTAATCGTTGACCAAAAAAGGGACGAGACCACTTTTTCATGGAGTCGCCCAGCTGCATTCCTCTTCCAAGTGAGCTGGCTAACAGTACACATATATACGTACATTGAAATCAGATGCAGCCGCATTTTATTTGACACCAACATTTTTGCATTGTTTTCTGGAATCGTGATCCGGGTAACAAAAAAAAGAGGAGGGAGGCTTTTCTTAGAAATAAGGACTAATTGCTCTTTGTTCTAGTTTCTGATGATCACACTCATATATGGACACAAAGAAGCGGGCCAAGATTAGGAGAGAGTTATGTAGATCTCTTTTTTTTCCCAGGGACAAACATCTCCGGATAAGAGTGGAGATTCTTTCCCGGAATAAAAACATGTCATAAGAAAAGCGAGCCTTGGGAATGTTACGTTTTAGCCATTAGTCGGACGCAGCTCAGATTTTTTTTTTTTCCGGAGAAAAAAGGAAGGTTCCAAGAATTTTTATGCGATGAGATGCTTGGTATTGTGCCCGTTGTACCGATGCGAGCAAAAAGTAGGCGCATAGTAACTGAATAACTTCCAAAAAAACGTGCGGAATCTTGATCTGGAACAAACATGGCGGCGCCCACATAACTATACCACACTCACTTTTAGTAGATGGAAGGTTTGTCCCTCATTCAAAAGTGTAACATTTTAACGCTGCTGTTCTACAAGGCCATATTCTTCCTTGGTACCGACTTCACCCAGAAAGCTAAGGAGCATCGAAAAGTTCGGTAATAAACATCAAGCCCAAAATAATTATACTATTCCAAGCACCCAACCCATTTTGTACGTCATAAACACGGTCGCGGAATGTATTTTGGGTCCGATATACTGTAGCATTCGGCCTTGCTATTCGTGAGTGCGTCAGTACCAAAGTACCAGAAGAATGCAATGTGTTGTTAGACATAAGGATTTTTGAAAAATTGTTATGCCGTTCCAAAGCTGTATACCAACAAATAGTACACCTTGCTATTCCGGCTTGTGATAAGAAGAAATGTGTCACAGGTTTCTGGCCTTTTGATATTTAATAAGAAATAATAATGTCCTCCCTGGAATATATATATTTTTTAAGCCTCTCTGCCCCCATATGGAAAGACATTTAGGGCTCGTGAGGTGGAAGTGTGACGAGCAGAAACCTAGTTGTGCCTGCAGATTGGAAATGGGTAAGCGGCGCAGTTCCAGAAAATAAATGGGTTCCGGTTGCAAGTGACAGGGTTCACTGAAACGTGCATGAATACTGTGTCGTGATATTTCCAATGACGGCGGGCGCAGGGAAAAGTTGTGCCGGGGGTTTATGCAGCCGCCGCTTTTGCCTTTCACGATTCTGCAATAGCTATTGTCTGCACGCCCCTGCGCTGCTGCTACACACTTGTTTCCACTCTATAAAGTCTAACCCTCATACCGACCATATACACCTTCAGCAGCACCACCGTGTATATCGGAAACTATTACGCACAGCGGGGGATCGGGTGCGTTGTGGGCCAACTGTTTTGCAAGTGGTCGTTTCGGACCAAGTCTCGGACATTCCCGTAGCGTTGGACGCAGGGTGTCACAAAAGTCTCCTGAGGATGTGCAACAAACCAGTCGAAAGAGACGAACACCCATTGGAAACAACTTGGGTAGTGTATATAGCACCCTTGTAACCTGGTTATCGAAGGAAATCCACTCGGTTGTATGAATATGAAAAGCGAATCCAGTGAATGCTTCACATTCATGCAGGCTTTCTTGCGTTTGCTTTCTGGAGATTTGTGGAGTAATTCTAGCTGATAGGAAAACGTGCAGCGAACCCCAACGTATAGATATTTTGTTCGTGAAACCGTATAAGGATCGCTTTCAGTATATATGTGGTCCAAAATTCCAGTAAAGTCGACTGACTCCGTGGTTCATGTTGCTTCAAAGGTTTTAACGCCTGGGTAGTAAATATTGTGGCAATATTTGAGAAAAGTTGAGGAAGTGTGACATGCCATATCATTCAAGCACGCGCTATTAGTTGTGTATTTTGAGTGTACTTTTTTGCAACCGGGTTAAGTAAGCATGGAAATGCCTGAATGTTTATAAAAAGGTACAGTAGTAAACTTTTTTCCTCTTCAATAACCTTCAATAAAACATTTGTTTTCATCTGGGTTTCACTGTGACAAAATGAAATATCCAATAAATTATGTAATGTTGTGAAAGTGTGAAATGATATACAGTACTTGGCCTTAACAATTTTCCTTTGGCCTTGATTTTTCTAAACCACTTTAAGCAGGAAATATCTCTTTGAAAAGCAATTTGCTATTAAACGCTAATCCTTTAGAAAACGAGAGTACAGGAGTGACTTTTAGTGTACACTGTGCAGTTTGCATAAATCGGTGACTTCTGGTAATACCATGTTAGGGTTGAAAATAAGTATAAAGGAAACCCATATACTGTAGATATAATATCAAAAAATTTCTCTCCTTTTGCAATGCATATTTGAAATAACTAGCTGGATAAACTGTGTCTTTGTTAGTCCAATCGACAGATTACCTTATCGGAAAAATGTCTGCTTGTGAGACTGTAGGGTACTTTCTCCGGATAGACCACATTTCATGAGCAGACCTTAAATTACACGAGAGTTCAAATATCTGAGTATTTAAAAAACTACACCATTTAATCAGTCGCCACCTTTAAAAAAAACCTTCTCTAACCAAACCAAATATGAATTGAGTCAGGTTAATTCGTGTACCTATGAGAGTGGAAACTCAGGTTGAACTGCTTGTAGATAAATATACATTGGTTCTGTGTATAGATATATCTCTCCCTATACCCCCTACCCCCTCTTCTCGAATTGATCGCGGGCTTACATTTTGCTTCAGATGTGCAAGCAAGTCCGTGAATCAAGCAGACGGTTAGTCTTTATCGCTCCAGAAGCCCAGGCAATTAAATTTTTTTAATGCAGGGAGATTTAGCCTACAGCAGGTGAGATAGATCAAGAGGAAAGTTCTTTCGAGGGGGGAGATTAATTGCGTGGCCGAAAGTTTACTGTGCAAAGATACACTTGGAAAAGCAGGAGGCTTGGGTTTATCTTGAAAGTGGGTTACATGCACTCGATGGTTTATTTTATTTTTATGTTAAAAAAAAAAAACTTCTCCCAAAACCAACCCTTCTATATACATCCCTCCCACTTCCAACCTCTCATTTGTACCACTTCATCCGTTGTAGGAAAAGGTGGGTTGGACCGATTGAGTTAATTTCTTACTCGCGGAAATTGCTTATATGGAAGTTCCACGCCCCGAGACTTGTTTGCCTAAGGCGCTTTCTCCTATTGAGGAAACTTGGTAATGAGATGACTGCGGAGAGGAAAAGGCGAGGGCGTCTTTGCAACCAGCCTTGCAATCGCTCACCTGCACTATACCCAACGGGTCCCTCTATATTTTTATTTCAACAATAATTGTTAACATTCGCTGACATCACAACTATTTCTTCAGACCCTCATTTGACACAAATCTTTGTATGGCTTTTCCTATCATAATTGGCTGTCCGGAGTGTAATGTTATCTCTAATGAAGGAAGACTCGCTAGATATTTTTTTAACGACTACACAACATATTGTAAGAGATCACAATCGAAGGAAGTGACATCACTATGTGGTCGGTCACCACATGTCACACGACCCTATGCTTTGTGCCCACTTTGCAGACATGCGATCCAATATAGGCTGGGGCCGGGGGAAAAATAACCGTGGTTATCACTCCAAAAAAAATTGTGCGACCCAGTCTGGAGGAGATGAATAATAGCTTTTTGGGAGCAGTGATCAAAGTGAGCCTGTTCCTCTCCAGTCGAGCCGAGATTGGCTCAAGTGTTACGGGTAGAAACCGAAGCCCTCTTCTTGCCAAACTCTGAAGCACAGACGCCACCACCCATCCCATCCACCTCTATACTATATACTCCTTCGCCTGCTGCTTCCACCCCCCCTTAAAAAGCCTGCAGGCCTCCAAGAGTGAAATTTCATCTGGGCGCTGGAGGACTTGAGGATGCAGGAAAGGCCCGGTCTTTTCCTTTAGCAAGCCAGCCTCTTCTCTCCCTCTGGGCCAAGGTTTTGGGCCCAATAAAAGGGTCCCTTCTGTTGAAACAGGGCCAGAGGGTGCCTCCCCCACCCACCGGCCATTTCCTTTGGCAAACCGGCCAAACTTCAACCCCCGAATCAATGCTGGGCTGGGGGGGTCTAATTTCCACCAGTCAAGTTTTTGGAGGTCCGGCCCGATCCGCACGTGCCAGTTTGTATAATGGCCTCCCAGATTATTAAAATTATCTGAATGTGTGCCGGGGACAAAAGTGAGCGGGGGATTTCAATAGAGGTGTTGATGAGAGGTGATGGGCCTGTCCGGGCAGGTGCAAACGGAGGGGGTGAAAACCTTGGAAAATGTTGTCCATCTGCTATAGGAGCCAGTATAGTAGACACATGCCAGTCTTGAGAGCTGGATTCGAGAAACGTACGAAATGGAACGTGATTTCGTGTGTAGAACAATCGGCACCAGTTTAATGAAGTGACCAGTCTGGTTCTTTTTTTTTTACGCGGTTCGTGGGGGACTTGCTGAGAAAATTCTCACGATTTGAACGGGACCCCTGGTCAAAGACCACACACACGGGAAATGGAAGCAAGACTGAGCCATTACTTCCTTATTTTACTAATCAATGGCGAAATGGGCCAGATTAAATCCGAGCCAGTAATGCATCGCGTCACGCTGATAGAAACCGTACTGGCCAAGTATTTTTACAGCCATTTATTGGCCAGCCAGTTTTTTCCACTATTCCTCCACTTGAAAGTAAGTGAAATTTAAATAATTGTGGTTATAGCTCAACGCATTTTTTCCCGTTCAAATTGAGTAAACCTTTTAAGTTAAATGGACTGTAAAATTACTTTTCGTCTTGATTGATTGATCATTATTTTGTCAGTTATACTCCAGAAAGATAATTAAATGGCATTGGTATAGAATTGATAAAATATTTCCACATAAAAAAGTGATTTCAGGAATTCAAGTGCATAAACGATGAGCAGCAAACGACCATCATATTATTCAGAGTAACCTATTAAGAAAGATGCAACCCTAGGAAAAACCTGCTGCTTCACCATATAAATGTGGAAGCCTACAGGGCGAGTCAGAACATGTAGCCATTTCCGGCACCTCGTTCTTCTTCTCTTTTTTTTTCAGAATAGAAACTACTAATGATGCTGGTTTCTGCTCTTTGCCAGAGTGCACACGAGCTCTCATGCTCTCACAGTACCAGTCCCTGCTGATGTGCGTAAAAAGCCCTGTGTGCACTCTGGCAGGGCACACAAAACTAGAGTTACGAGCACTTTCAGCACCAAATTTTTTTCAGGAAATGCCCTGAATGTTATGCCCCACCCTGTATATACGTGCACTTTCGGTTTCCGACGACAACCACAATGGGAAAAATGCAAGTTAATGTGCTTCTGGTACCAAGCACATTCGCTATATTAACGTGTCTTGTTATGTGCATTATTATTAATATTTATTCAAAGTATCTGGACATGAAAACATTTTTATACGCACTTCTGTATGGCTTTGAAATTCAAGCCTTCTTCAGTGAGGTCAGGTGGATAAGTAGGAGATAAACAGAAAAACGGCCTTATATGGTTAGGCCTTGACTTGCAATCGTAAAAATCCGTTTCGGCGTATACACAGTGCAACGGTATATGAAATATGTTGTGATGAGCATTCGCGAGTGAAACAATGCAATCCACAAACAGCTTCACTAGCGCTTACTCGCCTTTATTGTTCCCATTCTGTGTAGTAGTAGTAGTACTGTACAGAGGCAATCACGACTTTCCGAGAATTTCCCTGATCCCTCCCTCCCTCCCTCCCTCTCGAATTGCATTAAAATCTTTGATCCTTTCGCAGAGCTTTGTTCATATACCGCCCCGACTCAAAGGGATGCCAGGGCTATTTGCTCTGTTCTTCCGTATGACAAGAGATTTCAGTGGAACCGGGGCTAACCGGTGCTGTATATTTAATGAAGACGGTGCGGCACACGGATCTCTCGATTAGCTTCACCCCCCCCCCCCCTAGTGTTCTCCCTCCCTCTTCCTCCCACATGGGTCCCCGGAGCACACATGGAATCCGGAGATAGATGGATATGTTGAGGCCGACCACGTGCATGCATTTGCCTGCACACACAGCGGCTAAGACCCAGAGCAAACACGGGGCCATCCGGGGCTGTAATGAATCCGGGGGTAGAAGCCAGTTGGCGAACACCCTACCAAACCACCCTACTTTTCGATGCAAACCCTCGCACGAGCCAGAAGATAACCCCTCTCTTCCTTTTTATATATATAAAAAAAGGTTCCACCCGCTTCTTTCACGCCCTCGCACCTGGCAACCTTGGAAAAGTGAAGCGCGCATACCTTTGCCTTGCCCCGCTGCTTCCGACCACAAAGTTTGAAGCCTCACTATGGCCAAGGCAAACATACTATTGGTTATTTGCGACCTGTTGAGGATAACTGCTGGCCAGCCATGTCTGAAGGTGTAAAATTTCGCGGTCTCGGATGGCTGCAGGGGGTCCCAAACTGCAGTACTGTAGAGTCACTTTCAGGAGTCAATGACAGTACCCGCAGCATAACTTCTCAAAAAGTAGATGGCGATATCTGCCCCTCTACTCCCCCCCATCAGACAGCAGCTCCACCAATCAGATCGGTGGATACAGTGCGGTACAAAAGAAATACTTCTTTGAAACCCTACCGTGTATGGCTTAGATCGCAATATTGAGGACATGCCTTTTTTTTAAAGTTAGGCTGTGGGGGCTTACCTGAAGCTCAAAATAGCCTCCAAGAGAGGCGCTCCTCTTCCTGACAATATATTTCTTGGACTAATGACAGACAGATCGTGCCGGAATGGTCCAGCCCATTCCAGCCTGCTCTCTCATAAATTTTTGTCACAAGAGTGTCCCTCACATAAGAGTCTTGAGGGTGGACGGATCGAATATGGGACTTAAAATAGCCTCGCTCTTAGGTTTGGAGATAATAGTGTGAGGTTGGAGAGGTTTGGATGGGGCAAGGGGGAAGCAGGGCAGTAGAGTTCACGGGACGTAATTAATTCCTAGTTACGGCCCAGAGAGCCCGGATGGCTCATCCTCTCCTCTCCGGTAAGTTGGAACCATTGTGCCTCCTCCAGGAAATTTTGCAGGTGTTTGCCAACGACACAGAGAGTAGAGGAGGGGGACTGTGGGGGACTGTGGACTGGAATAGGGTTGGGGGGGGGAGGGGGGCTGCTGAAAACCTCCTTTTTCCATTCCCGCCTTTCCACTCCGCATGGAAATTTCAGGAAATTGCCGGACGGATGGCTGGGCTGGGAGATTGAGAATGGTGCCCCCCTCTCTCTTTTTTAATATTATTTTACCCCCCAAAAAATTTTATGGGTTAAGCTAGCTTTTTCTATAGTTTGCAACATTGTTCTAGCTTATTGCTTATTGGGAACTGGCAGTGTAATTTGATCTGAATCGCCCCCCCTGGAGTCATGAACCATTATCACTGTGACTCACTAGTGATTCCCCCCAGCCGACTTTCGGGCGTGCAAATAAAGACTGGGCGCAAGTGTGCTGATTAAGACCCACATTCATTAGGCGCGTGTCATGGCCCGCGACCAACAATGGACCGGCATTAGCATTGCATTCATCTGGAATTAAATCCGATCCGAACCCACGTACACATGGGAGTTAAAAGTAGCTGACACTGTGAATAAACACATGTGCAGATAAAGTATTTTACCATTCGGAAATGATGGAAGACATAAGGTGCCAATAGGAATGATTCAACCGCCACATTCTTGATTGGTTGGGAGATAATTTTTTCCCGTTGGCATCTTTGCATCCCAGGGCCTCGTTTTGCATATTCGGGCATAGCTTAATATAAAACAGGCAGCTCGGGGAAAATGCAAATCCTCACTTCTGGCGGCGCCATGATTCATCTTAATTCCACTTTGCAAGAATCATCTTGTAAAATTTTGGGGGGGAGATCGACGCATGCGGGTCGTGCACTCCGATTCTCTTTTTTTCCTGTCTGAATACCAGTTCATGATTGGTCCAGCCGTATTTCGTTTACAGTAGGATTATCCTGCAGTGCAGAGAGAGGCAGCCTGGAGGGTGTGGAAGGGGGGGTTGAGAGAATGGCGCCCGGTTCAGCCTCTAACACTATCTGATCCATTTTAGGATATCGAGGGGGTGGGTGGGTAGGACTAGGAGGGGCGTGGTAATGCGATCGTCTATACTAAATGGCATTTTCATGTAAATTTCACCGGTATCATGGACTAATTTGAATGGTGTAATTGTGTTGCTAGTGAGGGATGGGGCTTTAGGCAAATGTATGGCGACAGGCAACGGCGGGGCTTTCCATTGCCAGTGCGGCTTGGTCGCAAAAATTATTTGGGCGTGTTGGACACACGGCCCAGCGCGTGCTGTGGCGGGGGAAATGGGGATGCTGATGCATAGTGATGTCTACCAACCCCCTCCAACCATCCTCTTTTTTCAACCCCACCCCCACTGAAGCCCCCCAACCGGTCCCTTTGTTGTCCATCTGCAACTGCTAAGAGATACATTCATCACGCATTTCCACAGGCGTGCGAAAACACACTGTACATAAAAGTGCACCGAATTTTTGCGCCCGTGTGAACAGTCTGGCCCGTTCCACGTACACTCTGCTCCACCACGTAACTACCGAGCCGAATTAACTGTGTGTATATATTTTTGCAGAGGGCTTTGCATGTTTCCTGAGCAAGAGGGGGGGTTGATCTATAAGCGCCCTTTTTGTTGCTGATATTAGATCTACATTGACTTGCAAAGCCTTTCGGCAGTGGACCAATTGAAAATCAATAGGGAAATGGAAAGGAGGTGGTGGTAGAGGGGGAGGTGGAAAAGTGTACCGAGGTGGTCTCCCCCCCCCCCCTCTTCCAGTTCCCCACTTTTATAACAAAAGGCGTCTGCACTGTGCATTACAATGCGCGAGCCTCACCCTGGAGACTTATTGGATGCATGCATCATTTCTCCCAGTGCCCAAAATCCACCTCCACAATGAAGCTGCTGCATCGATCTGCACATTACCTTTTATCTGCCGGTGACGCGTTTTGTATTTATGTCCTAGCCCAGAGACAAAAGTAAGGGGGGGGGGGGTTGGNTGATGGACGTGGCTGCAGGATTTTGATCGCTTTTCTAATGGGGCGAGGGGATGGTTCAAAATTTTCTCTTCCCCGCCCCCACCCTACCCTTTCCAACCCGTTACTAGAAAAAGGAACATGGACGGTTTTTTTGCAATAATTCGCAGTCTCGTTTGAGGCGAAAGATCAATCCAGAAAGGCGGTTAATCTGATCGAACTCCCATCCAGTCTGGAGGAAATCGCAATTAGCGGGAAAGGAAATTAATATTTTATTAGTGCAAGGCAGGGGGGAGTCAGCGTTGCAGAGCCCTCGAACTTTCTGGAAAATTGCACATATGTGGAGCAAACCGACCAAAAAAAGGGAACAAGCGTAATTTTTTAACGTTATGTATTGCGTGTAGTGTTTCACAGCCAGGTATATGATTGCAAAATATACTTAGTAAACAACGTATTAGAGCAATATTCTATCATTACGCTATATGGGCGTTGTTATGCAATAATGTATCAACCCACAAAAAATGCCAAAATTTAGTTAAGCACAGGAACATATACCCAAATAATCGTACTTCATTCAGTTAAAATCAAGCTGGTGAAATCTGCACAGGTGCTGTGACATTCAAAGTATTTTGGCTGTTCTCATGTGGGTTGACTCATTATTGCATAACATAACACCGTCCATATAACAAAGTGAATGTTTTAAAAATACGTATACCGTAAACTATATGACATTACATGAAAATGCTCCCAGAAGTTAAATGAAGAACGTTATTTGCTTCAGCCCATACTGTTGCTATATCAGGAACGTTTTGGACAGTTTTCACTGCTGCCCCCCTACTTTTTTTTCCAATTCCAAAAAAAGAAGAAAGGAATCGATGTCGTTGACATTTTTATATTGAACGTTGAATATCTAAAACCATACATTTTTTTAATGAATATCTCAGCTACACATTTGGACCATATGTGCCCCCTTTTTTTGGTACCTTGATCCACATATGTGCTCGTTTATGACTCGTGCAAAAAGAAAAAGAGGGGGGCTAGTGAATACAGGCCGTTAGTGAGCAATTGGTAAGAATGGGACGGGGGGGCCATGGAGTTGGGTGGGGGTG